>RCUC01126541.1:0-99423 GCA_003697995.1 Taxidea taxus jeffersonii | reverse complement strand
CCCCCCCCCCCCCCAGTTTGTTTTATGGCATTAAGAGTCTCTTTTGGTTTGTCTCCCTCCTGATCCCATCTTGTTTCATTTTTTTCTTTTCCTACCCCCTTAACCCCCACCCCCGTTGCATCTCCACTTCCTCATATCAGGGAGATAATGTGATAGTTGTCTTTCTCCGATTGACTTATTTTGCTAAGCATAATACGCTCTAGTTCCATCCATGTCATTGCAAATGGCAAGATTTCATTTCTTTTGATGGCTGCATAGTATTCCATTGTATATATATACCACATCTTCTTTATCCATTCATCTGTTGATGGACATCTAGGTTCTTTCCATAACTTGGCTATTGTGGACATTGCTGCTATAAACATTCGGGTACATGTGCCCCTTCGGATCACTACGTTTGTATCTTTAGGGTAAATACCCAGTAGTGCAATTGCTGGGTCATAAAGTAGCTCTATTTTCAATTTTTTGAGGAACCTCCATGCTGTTTTCCAGAGTGGTTGCACCAGCTTGCATTCCCACCAACAGTGTAGGAGGGTTCCCCTTTCTCCACATCCTCGCCAGCATCTGTCATTTCCTGACTTGTTAATTTTAGCCATTCTGACTGGTGTGAAGTGGTATCTCATTGTGGTTTTGATTTGTATTTCCCTGATGCCCAGTGATGTGGAGCACTTTTTCATGTGTCTGTTCCTAGCCCACTTTTGAAACAAAATTTGGAGGGAGCGTGAGGGTACTTTGAGGTCACTCCCCTAATTCTGGAGTTTTGAAAAGCTTATTAGTGAATGAGATAGGCTCTTCTCTTGTCTATTTCTCCAGTTCCTGGCCAAGTAGACTACTGGGAATTGTAAGGAATTTGTTCCTTGTCTATTAGATTATGAATTCCATGAGGGTAGAAACCCTGTTTTAGGATTACTTTGTACTGCGGTACCAATGTAATACTTTATATATGGTGAGCATTCACCAAATTTGTACTGAATTAAATGAAATTGAATTGTTGTTTAGAAGTGACAGAACTGGGATTAGATTCAGTCAAGCAGCTGTCAGTCAGCTGTCCTTTTCTTCTGTACCATGCTGCAGAGCTGTGAGCTCCAGTGGTTTTTTGTTTTCGCTTTTGTTTTGCTTTGAAAAAATAAACTTAACCCATTATGGAGTAGGTGGGTATTGTAAATGGGTTTCTGATGGATTTTGTAGAGAATTCCTATTGGGTACTTTCCTATAGTAGTTTCAAAATTGATTGCATATGCTTAACATAAACATATTTTGTCATCTTTCCTGGTATCAATTTTTGCTGGTTTTTTTTTACTCCTTGGGTTGGAAAAACGGTAACATTTTGATAATAGGCATTGCTTCCAAAACTGCAGAATGGAGCCTGGGCTTGCATTTGATTTATGTAGATATAAATCAAGAGCTTTCACTTAATTGTTGCATGAGTTGAGATCAAGTTTGATTGCATGTAACAGAAAAACTCAAAGTAAGATGGCTTAAATGTGCAAAAGTTTATTCGTTCCCATCTGGGAGAACATAGAGGAGGTCAGATCAGGGTGGATATCATGCTTCTTGGTGCCAGATCTAGCTACCCCTTGTGCAGGGCGTAACCTCCCATTCACCTTAGGTCCAAGATGCCAGAGTCTACTTCTACAGCACTGTCTCTTGTAGGAATACTTTCTAGAGGTTGAACATAGCACTTCTGATCACATAATAATGTGAATGGAGTTGTGTGGTTATACCTCGTTGCAAGGGAGGCTGGGAAATGCTGAGTCATGAAAGTTGTTGTCTTTTGTTTCCACATATCCGTGTGCTCTTCTGATTTGGGGGGAGTCTGTCACTGACGGTGAAAGAGAGAATGGTTGGTGGTGGGGGCTCAATTAGCCATTGCTATTTTATCAATGTTAAGTGGATCTGTGCTTCATTTTCCTCCTCTCAGCTCACCAGAAGTTTACTTTGACTGTTTTAGCTAAGAACATTTAGGAACATGTGCTGAGAATACCATCCAAAATGTGAAAAGACAGCCCACAGAATGGGAGAAATACTTGCAAATGGTCTATCTGATAAGGGACTTGTATCCAGAATATATAAATAACTCTTATAACTCAATAATAAAAGGACAAGTAACCCAATTAAAAAATGGGTAAGAAATATTCAAATTAGACATTTTTTCAAAGAAAATGTACAAGTGGCTCATAAGTACTTGAAAAGATGCTTAACAGATTTAGCCATTAGGGAAATCAAAACCACAGTGAGGGATGCCTGACTGGCTCACTTGGTAGAGCATGTGACTCCTGATCTCGGGGTCATGAGTTCAAGACCTATGTTGGGCATCGAGCCTACTTAAAAATAAATAAATAAATAAATAAATAAACATATTAAAAAAAACAATGAGATACCACTTCACACCCACTAGGATGGCAATAATTAAAAAATCAGATAATAACTAGTATTGGTGAGGAGTGGAGAAAATGGATCTTTCTCATACACTAGTGGTAGAAATTTAAAAGAGTGTAGCTGTTTGGAGAAGAAGTTTGGCAGTTCTTCAAAAAGTCGGCGGAGTATGTGACTCTTGATCTCAGGGTTGTGAGTTTGAGCCCCATATTGGGCGTAGAGATTACTTAAAAATAAAATCTTAAAAGAAAAAGTTAAACATGAAGCTATCACATGGCCCAGAAATTCTGCTTCTAGTTATATATGCAAGAGAAATGAAAACCTATATCTTCATAGAAATCTTGTACGTGTATGTTGATAGCAGCCTTATTCATAATAGCCAAAATGTAGAAACAACTGAAATGTCTGTCAGCTGATGAGTGGGTAGATAAAATGTGCTATTCATACAATGAAATATGGTTTGGCAATATAAAGGGATGAAGACTAACATGTGCTATGAAGTGGATGAACCTTGGAAACCACATGCTTAGTGAAATATGTGAGTCACAAGAGACTACATGTGATATGATTATATTTATATAAAACAGCCAGGACGGGTGGATTGTTATAGGCAGAAAGTAGATTACTGGTTGTCTAAGGCTGGGGGTTTTGAGGGAAATGGACACTAACTGCTAATGGGTATGGACTATTTTGGGGGGATGATGAAAATGTTCTAAAATTGATTTTGGTGATGGGTTATACAACTTTTTGAATATATTAAAAGCTGTTGAATTATATATTCTAGGTAAATTTGATAGTGTGAACTGTATTTCAGTAGAGCTTAAAAAAACACAGCTGCAAATAAGGACCGTAAGTAGAAGAAGGCTTTTAAAATGATATAAACATTCAGTACCTCAGACCAGCCACATGCCAGATACCACGGGCTGCGAAATGATCATGTCACTCATTTCTAGGGGGAGAAGAGGATTTTGGGTGGCTAGTTTCTCCCTGGCAAGCTGTAGCATGTCAGAAGATGCAGCTTTCTTTTCTAAAGGACAAAACACCATCTCGTTCCTCTTGCCCCAACAATTTCGTTATATAAGGTGCTTTTGCTTCCTTTGCATGCTTATCACATGCCTCATTGTGCTGTGACCCCCACACATTTGCTTGATAAATAATTACCATTGTGTGAGGTTCTCCCACACATCACATTCAGGCGCTGCTTAAAGAAAATGCTTCCCATTTTGCTCTCATTAATCTGACATTTCAGATATTCTGTTTGGTTTGGTTTTGCACGATTCCTAGTATATTCAGCTTGAAGGATGGCAAGATACTTGTTATGTTTATAATTCACTCATTTATGTTTTCATGATGACAGTGTGTGAAGGCAGTGGCCTAAGTATCTTGAGCAATAGGCGTTTTCGCATGCTGCTATGCCAAAGACTTTATTTCACAGCTGTGTGCATGGTACCATCTTGTTTTTCCCTTGAAAAGTGAGTTAAGAACAGGTTGCTTCCAGAAGCCCATGCAGTTGGGCTGAATAATAGTATTTCCCGAGCACATTAACTGTGGTAGCATTTGTAAGTATTTTATAGAGCATGTCATTCAGGTGCCTAAACTATCATTGACTGTGTTTGGCACTTACAAGGCAAGAATGAGAAACTAAAAGCCTGACCTTGAGGGGACTCACAGGCCAAGAGCCTTTTCTGAGGTCTGAGGTGCTTTAGGAGCTGCGAAGAATTGAAGTGGGGCTGGCTGGGAAAGCTTGCTAGACAAATGGATTGTTAAATAGGATCTTGAAGATCTGGTAACAGTTTAGAAACTCAGAGGAAGGGTTGCCCACAGCAGAAGGAATCATAGGAAGTCTTGAGAAAATATATTGAGATAATCTTTTAAGTCTAGTTCTCAACTGTGAGTGTTTGTGTCTGGAGACACTGAGATTGTTGCTCTTAACATCTAGTGGCGGAGGCTAGCCCTGATGCAAATATCCAGCACAAGGCTGTCCTCCGCAACAAAGTATCATCTGGTTCAATATATCCCTGCTGTGGCTGTTGAAAAGCCCAGCTTTAAAGAGTTTGAAAAGGTAACAACTCCAACACATTTGTGGAATTGAATGCAATTATTGTTGTTGTCCTTGTTGTTTTTAATGACTATGTTTATGGGATATGTATTTCAATTAAAAAAATATAACAGCTTAATTGGTTATAGTTCAAGGGATGAATAAAGCCAAAATGTGAAGGGATCTGTCAGGGCTGATGCATCATTCAAGAATTCTTAGATTCTAGTGTAGAGAGACTAGGAAAGGAAATCATTTTAAAAGAATTTAAAAAGTAAAGCTGGTAGAAAATGGACTATGTAGAATTAGAGACAGCATTTCTTATCTATGAGCTTCTGTGTTTTTCACAGTGTGTAAGAATTGCCCTAAAGATGGTAATTGATAGTGGCATACTGAAAGACACATTTTATTATATTTTTTAAATTTTATTTTATTTAAATTCAGTTAATTAACATTGTATTATTTGTTTCAGGGGTAGAATTTGGTGATTCATCAGTTGCATATAACACCAAGTGCTCTTTAAATCACATGTTCTCCTTAATGCCCATCACCCAGTTACCCCATTCCCCCACCCCTCCTCCCCTCCAGCAGTCCTCAGTTTGTGTTCTGTGGTTAAGAGTCTCTTATGGTTTGTCTCCTTCTCTGATTTCATTATGTTTTATTTTTCTCTCCCTTCCTCTATGCTACTCTTGTTTTGTTTCTTAAATTCCACCTATGAGTGAAATCATATGATAATTGTTGAAAGACACATTTTATATTGGTTCCAGTTTTTAAATGGAAAACTAAATTTACATTAATATGAATTTGTTCTTGAAATACATGATGACAGACATTGGAATGTGGATCATAGTGCAGTTCTTAGCTTTTGTGGATAAAGTTGTAATGAACAATTGTATAGAAGTATGGACACATACTTTCATTTCTCTTGGATATTTACCTTGGAGTGAGAATGCTGGTGTGTGTGTACATATATATTTATGTATATTTGGCTTTTTATGAAATTGACAGTTTTCTCGGGTAGTTTTCTCCTCCTGCCAACAATATATGAGAGTTCCAGTTGCTGTACCCCCTTACCGACCTTGGACTATGACAGTCTTTTTCTTTTTAGCTAATTGTGGTTACTGATGTTGAATAATTTTTCATGTGCTTTTTAGCCATTTCTATTTCTTCTGTTGTGAAGTATCTATCAGATTTTTTGCTTATTTAAAAAATTATGTTGTTGATCTTTTTGTTATTGGATTGTGGGAATTATTTTAAGTATTCTGGATACAAATCCTTCAACAGATATTAGTTGTGAATATTTAATCTGCAGCTTGCCTATTAATTTTCTTAACAGTGTTTTTTGATGAGAAGGACATCCTAATTTTGATAAAGTTGAATTTATAAATTATTTTTAAGGGACGCCTGGGTGGCTCAGTTGGTTAAGCGGCTGCCTTCGGCTCAGGTCATGATCCCAGCGTCCTGGGATCGAGTCTGCCTGCCACTCTGTCTGCCTGTGCTCACTCTTTCTGACAAATAAATAAATAAAATCTTTAAAAAAAAATTAAAATTCATTGTAAAAAATTAAATATCTTTGTAAAATAATTTTTTTTAAAGATTTTATTTATTAGAGCGAGAGAGTGCCACGTGTGAGTGAGGGTAGGAGCAGATTGGGAGGAAGAGGCAGAGAGAATCTGAAGCAGACTCTGAGCTGACCTTGGAGCCTGACTCTGGGCTCAATATCACCACTGTGAAATCATGACCTGAGCTGAAACCAAGAGAGACTCAATTGAATGAGCCATCCGGGCACCCCTGAACTTACCAGTTTTTTAAAAATTTTATTGATAAAGCTCTTTGCTCTAAGAAATCTTTATCCCAGTGTTATGAAGATATTTTCCCATGTTTTCTTAGAAAAGTTTTAAATTTGTTTGCGACCTGTGAAGGTTTTGGGTGGTTGTGTGATGTGTAGAGAGTGAGTGTTACTTATTTTTTCTTATGTAGGTATCCAGTATTTCTAGCAGCATTCAATGAAAAGGACTTTGGTGCCATTGAACTGTTTTGGCATATTTGTCATAAATTATTTGACTGTGTGTGTAGGTCTAATTCTAGATTCCCTGTTCTGTTCCATTGATCTATTTGTCCTTTGCCAGTTTTACACCATCATTATTTCTGTAATTGTATAGTAAGTCTCAAAGCCAATTGTGAGTCCTCTGTTCTTTTTCAAAATTGGTTGGTTATTGTAGATCCTTTGCATCTCCATATAAATTTTACAGTTTATTTCTACAAAAGCCTACAGTTCCGTATCATCAATACAGAGTTTTAATAATTCCTGAGTAATTACTATTTATTTAGTCTTTAATTTATCTCAGTAATGTTTTATAGTATTTAATATAGGGGTTATGGGTATCTTTCATTGAATTTCTCTAAGTGTTTTATGTTTCTAAATGTTATTTTTAAAGATTAAGTTTTACTTTTTACTTTTCGTTTTCCAAAGTACTATTAATACATAAAAATGCACTTGGTTTTTGTGTCCTACAATATTGCTGAGTTGACTTACTTCTTCTTAAAATGTCTTCATGATTTTTTTATGTACACAATGGTATCATGTGTGAATAAAAACAGCTGTCTTTTGGATTGAAGCTGTAAGTCTTTTATTCCTTTACCTGTCTTACTGCAGTGCCAATACTTCTAATAAAACGTTAAATAGAAATGATATTGGAAATCTTAACCTTATTCCTGATCCTAGGGGAAAAGCATTTATTATTTCATCGTAAAATATGATGTTAGCTGAAGATTGTTTGTAGATGCCTTTAACATGTTGAGGAAGCTTTTATCTATTCCCAGTTTTAATGATGAATAGATATTGATTTTGATCAAATATTTGTTATTATCTATTAAATGGTCATCAGATATTTTTCTTGAACCTATTAATGGGTGAATTACATTGAATTTTCTAAGTTAAACTAACATTGCATTCCTGAGTTAACTCTACCCGGTCATGATGTATTAACCTCTTTATCTATTGTCTGTTCATTTTGCTAATATTTGATTAAGGATACTTAAATGAGAAATTGGGTGTTCTTTTTTTTTTTTAATGTCTATGTCTGATTTTGATATCAGGGTTATGGTGGCTTCAGAAAAGAGTTGGGATGTTTTCCATTCCCCTCTATTATTTAGAAATATCTGTGTAATATGTTATTATTCTCCCTAAGTGTTTCAGAGAACTCACCTGTGAAGTCCTCTTGGTCTGGCATTTTCTTTGTGGGAAATTTAAAAATTACAGGTAAAGTTTAGTGAGTGAAGAGGTGTTCAGATTATCTATTTTTCTTTTCTTTTTTTTTTTTTTTTAAAGATTTTATTTACTTATTTGACAGAGATCACAAGTAGGCAGAGAGGCAGGCAGAGAAAGAGGAAGGGAAGCAGGCTCCCAGCTGAGCAGAGAGCCCGATGCGGGGCTCGATCCCAGGACCCTGGGATCATGACCTGAGCCAAAGGCAGAGGCTTTAACCCACTGAACCACCCAGGTGCCCCAAGATTATCTATTTTTCTTGTTAGTTTTTCTTTTTTTGCTAAATTAAAAAAAAATTTTTAAATTAAATTTTTTTGTGTGTGTTCCAAAATTCATTGTTTATGCACCTCACCAGTACTCCATGCAATACGTGCCCTCCTGAATACCCACCACCAGGCTCACCCAACCTCCCACCCCCCTCCCCTTCAAAACCCTCAGTTTGTTTCTCAGAGTCCACAGTCTCTCATGGTTTGTTTCCTCCTCTGATTTCCCCCAACTCACTTCTCCTCTCCATCTCCCCATGTCCTCCATGTTATTCCTTATGCTCCACAAGTAAGTGAAACCATATGATGATTGACTTTCTCTGCTTCACTTATTCCACTCAGCACAATCCCCTCCAGTCCCATCCATGTTGATGCAAAAGTTGGGTATTCATCCTTTCTGATGGAGGCATTATATTCCATTGTATATATGGACCATATCTTCTTTATCCATTCGTCTGTTAAAGGGCATCTCGGTTGCCACAGTTTGGCAACTGTGGCCATTGCTGCTATGAACATTGGGGTACAGATGGCCCTTCTTTTCACTGCCTCAGTATCTTTGGGGTAAATACCCAGTAGTGCAATTGCAGGGTCATAAGGTAGCTCTATTTTTAATTTCTTAAGGGACCTCCACACTGTTTTCCAAAGTGGCTGTACCAACTTACGTTCTCACCAACAGTGTAAGAGGGTTCCCCTTTCTCCACATCCTTTCCAACATGCGTTGTTTCCTGTCTTGTTGATTTTGGCCATTCTAACTGGTGTGAGGTGGTATCTCAATGTGGTTTTGATTTGGATCTCCCTGATGGCTAATGACGATGAACATTTTTTCATGTGTCTGTTAGCCATTTGTACGTGCTCTTTGGAGAAGTGTCTGATCATGTCTTCTGCCCATTTTTTGACATGATTATCTATTTTGTGTGTGTTGAGTTTGTGGAGTTCTTTATAGATCTTGGATATCAGCCCTTTATCTGTAGTGTCATTTGTGAATATCTTCTCCCATTGCGTGGGTTGCCTCTTTGTTTTGTTGACTGTTTCCTTTGCTCTGCAGAAGATTTTGATCTTGATAAAGTCCCAAAAGTTCATCTTCGTTTTTGTTTCCTTTGCCTTTGGGGATATGTCTTGAAAAAAGTTGCTGTGGCCAATGTTGAAGAGGTTACTGCCTATGTTCTCTAGGATTTTGATAGATTCCTGCCTCATGTTGAGGTCTTTTATCCATTTTGAGTTTATCTTTGTGTATGGTGTAAGAGAATGGTTGAGTTTCTTCTATACATAGCTGTCCAAATTTCCCAGCACCATTTATTGAAGAAACTATCTTTTTTCCACTATATATTTTTTCCTGCTTTGTTGAAGATTATTTGACCATAGAGTTGAGGGTCCATATCTGAGCTCTCTACTCTGTTCCATTGGTTTATGTGTCTGTTCTTGTGCCAGTACCATGCTGTCTTGGTGATCACAGCTTTGTAGTAAAGCTTGAAATCAGGCAACGTGATGCCCCCAGTTTTTTCTTTTTCAACATTTCCTTAGCAATTGGGGTATCTTCTGGTTCCATTCAAATTTTAGGATTGTTTATTCCAGCTCTTTGAAAAATATCTGTGGAATTTTGATCGTGGTGGCATTGAAAGTATAGATTGCTCTAGGCAGTATAGACATTTTAACAATGTTTATTCTTCCAGTCCATGAGCATGGAATGTTTTTCCATCTTTTTGTGTCTTCTTCAATTTCTTTCATGAGTGTTCTGTAGTTCCTCGAGTACAAATCCTTTACCTCTTTGGTTAGGTTTATTCCCAGGTATCTTATGGTTCTTGGTGCTATAGTAAATGGAATCGATTCTCTACTTTCCCTTTCCGCATTTTCATTGTTAGTGTATAGGAAAGCAACTGATTTTTGTACATTGTTTTTGTATCCTGCCACATTACTGAATTGCTGTGTGAGTTCTGGTAGTTTAGGGGTGGGGTCTTTTGGGTTTTCCATATACAGTATCATGTCACCTGCGAAGAGAGTTTAACTTCTTTGCCAATTTGAATACCTTTTCTTTCTTTTTGTTGTCTGATTGCTGCTGCTAGGCCTTCTAATACTATGTTGAACAACAGTGGTGAGAGTGGACATCCTTGTTGTGTTCCTGATCTCAAAGGGAAGGCTGCTAGCTTTTCCCCATTGATGATGATATTCGCTGTGGGTTTTCCATAGATAGATTTTATGAAGCTGAAGAATGTTCCCTCTATCTCTATACTTTGAAGAGTTGTAATCAGGAACAGATGCTGTATCTTGGCAAATGCTTTTTTCTTTCTTCTTCTTTTTTTTTTTTTTTTTTTAATATTTTATTCATTTGACAGACCGAGATCACAAGCAGGCAGAGAGGCAGGCAGGGAGAGAGAGGGAGGAGGAAGCAGGCTCCCTGCTGAGCAGAGAGCCTGATGCGGGGCTCGATCCCAGGACCCTGAGATCATGACCCAAGCCGAAGGCAGAGGCTTAACCCACTGAGCCACCCAGGCGCCCCCAAATGCTTTTTCTGCATCAATTGAGAGGACCATGTGGTTCTTCTCTCTTCTCTTTTTGATTTGTTCTATCACATTGATTTGCAAATGTTGAACCACCCTTGCATCCCATAGATAAATCCCACCTGGTCATGGAGGATAATCTTTTTAATGTACTGTTGGATCCTGTTAGCTAGGATCTTGTTGAGAATCTTGGCATCCATATTCATCAGGGATAGTGGTCTGAAATTCTCCTTTTTGATGGGGTCTTTGCCTGGTTTGGGGATCAGGTTAATGCTGGCTTCATAAAAAAAGTCTGGAAGTTTTCCTTCTGTTTCTATTTTTTGAAACAGCTTCAGGAGAATAGGTATTATTACTTCTTTGAATGTTTGGTAGAATTCTCCAGGGAATCCGTCAGGTCCTGGGCTCTTGTTTTTTGGGAGGTTGTTGATCACTGCTTCAATCTTGTTACTAGATGTTGATCTCTTCAGGTTGTCAATTTCTTCCTGATTCAGTTTCGGAAATTTATAGATTTCCAGGAATGCATCCATTTCGTCTAGGTTGCTTAACTTATTGGCATATAGCTATTGATAATTTCTGATGATTGTTTCTACTTCCTTGTTGTTAGTCGTGATCTCTCCCTTTTCATCATAATTTTATTAATTTGGGTCCTCTCTCTTTTGGATTAGTTTGGCCAGTTTTTATCTTTTCTTGTTAGTTTTTATAAATTGGGTTGTCAAAGAATTTGTTTCCTTTAAGCTATTGTCTCTGTTAACATGCCTTTCTTCGTAGTATTCATTTCTTACTACTTCATATCTGTAGGATCTATAATGGTACTTCATTTTTTATCCCTGCTATGGGAATTTTTGTTTCACTTTTTTGTGATGTCTTGCCTAGAGCTTTATCAATTTTGTTAATTTTTTTTCCAGATAACCCATATTGTTCATTTTATATTTCATTGGTTTCTGCTTTTATTTTATTATTTTATTTTACTTACTTTGGATTTAATTTGTCTTTCTTTTAATTGCTCCTTAAGATAAAAGTATTGATTTTCCATTTTATTTTTGAATGTAGACTTCTTTTTTGAGAGAGTGCCTGCTGGGAAGGAGGGACAGAGGAAGAGTCAGAATCTTTTTTTTTTTTTTTTAAAGATTTTATTTATTTATTTGACAGACATCACAAATAGGCAGAGAGGCAGACAGAGAGAGAGGAAGGGAAACAGGCTCCCCACTGAGCAGAGAGCCCCATGTGGGGCTCTATCCCAGGACCCTGGGATCATGACCTGAGCCGAAAGCAGAGGCTTCAACCCACTGAGCCACCCAGGTGCCCTGGAAGAGTCAGAATCTTAAGCAGGCTCCACACCCAGCAGGGAGCCCCATGCAGGGCTCAGCAGGACTCAGTAGGGCTCAGTCTCACAATCCTGGGATTATGACCCAAGTTGAAACCAAGAGTTAGACACATAACTGACTGAGCCACCCAGGTGCCCCTAAATGTAGACATTTAAATTTATAATTTTTCTTAAAAGGACTGCTTTAGTTTGCATCCTACAGTTTTTTTTTTGATTCTACAAACTTTTATGTATTCTGTTTTCATTGTAATTCAGTTGCAAATATGTTTTTTTTTTTTTTTTAAATGAGAATAGGACATAAATGTTGAATTTTGACCCAGGTGTTATTTGGGAATACATTTTACAAGTTCCAAATAGTTGGGGGGGGGGTTTCTGTGTGTATTATTATTGTTTTTCTATTTTTTAAAATTATTTTCTGTTTTTCCTTTATATTCTTTTGGTCAGAGAACATACTCTATTTTACTTGGAAGTTTACTAGACTTGTTTCACTGCCCCAAAGGTGGTCTATTTAGTAAATGTTCCATGTGCACTTAAGAACAATGAGTTTTCTTGTGGTGTTGGATATAGTGTTCTCTAAATGTCAATTTGATCAAGTTAATGATAGTGTTGCTTGACTTCTATATTGTTTTGATTTTTAAATATTCTGTAAGTTACTAAACTAAGGGTGTTAAAACCTATGATTAGGCTATGCCTATTTCCCTTTAACTTTGCCAATTTTTTTTCACATATTGAATATTTGAGATTTGAGTGTTTGTGCATTTTTATGATTGTTACATCTTATTGATGAAATGACTCTTTTACTCTGGGGTGCCTGGGTGGGTCAGTTGGTTAAGTGTCTGCCTTTGACTCAAATCATGGTCCCTGGGTCTGGGAATCAAGACCCTTGTTGGGCTCCCACTCACTGGGGAGTCTGCTTCTCTGTTGACCCCGCCTCTTAGTTCATGCTCTCTGTCTCTCTCAAGAAAGAAATGACCCTTTTATCATTATGGTATGTCTGTTCCTGCTAATCTTTATTTTGAAATCTACCTTGTTTGATACTGATGCAGCCATTGGTATATCTTTTTTTTCTTTATCTTTTTCCTATTACGTGTATGCCTTTATGTTTAAACTTTGTTTTTTATAAGTAGCATTATGGAGTCATGACTTTAAAAAACCTAGCCACTTAGTCTTTGCATTTTAGTCAAGATTTCAGTTAATTTATGTATAATATAATTACTGATTGTATGGGTTTAAGTTCACCACCTTGTTGTTGTTATTATTGTTTAAAGTAGGCCCCACACCCAGTGTGGAACCCAATGTGGACCTTAACCTCACAAGATCTGAGATCAAGTGAGCTGAGATCAAAAAGTCAGACAATCAGTTGAGCCACCCAGATGCCCCTTCATTCACCTGCTCCTATTTTGCTTTCTTTTTAGTGAATCGAGTCTTTTAGTATTCCATTTTCTATTTCTAGTTATGCTTCTATGTATGTACATTTTTAAGTCTGTGTACACTATGAACACAATATAGATTACTATTTTTACTTTATGAAATAAATAATCTTTTAAAAATGTGATGTTTTATTTATGTATGTGATTATCTTTTTTAAAAAATATCAATATATTTATCCATTTTGATTTTGTTCGTTTCTTCCTGAAGAACTAAGTTTCTATCTTGTGCCATTTCCCTTAATTTCCTTAGGCTAAATTAATCTAAGCATTTCATGTGATGCAGATCTGCTGGAGAAGAATTCCTTCATGTTTCATCTGTCTGAAAATGTCTTTATTTTGCTTTCATTTTTGATAGATGTAGATTTCTAGATTAATAGCTTTCCCCCCCCACCAGCACTTCAAAGAAGTCACTCTGTTTCCTTCAGGCCTCCCATTTTTTTTTTTTAAATCATGATAAATCATCCATCTTTCTTATTATTCCCCTGTATGTCATCTTTTTCTTTTGCTGCTCTTAAGATTTTTTTTTTTTAATGACCTGCAGAGGTGTGGCTTCCTTTATTTTATCTTGCTTTGGGTTCGTTGAAGTTCTTGGATATTTGGGTTTATATTTCATAGCAAGTTTAGAAAATCTAAGTCATTATTTCTTCAAATACTTCTTCTCCATTTTCTCTTTCTTCACTTTTTGGGATTCCAGTTATATTATCTCTGACCATTTGGTATTGTTTTGGTTGTACCTGCAGTATTTTAATTTGTGGAAGTGACTGAGTGATGATGTGGACGGACTAATAGCACTGAAAGACCGTTTATTAAGTAAGAGTTTCCAAGAGAAGAGGGCATGCCATGCCACACAGGACCACATGGGGAATGCCGGGTTTTGGTCAGGAGTCAGGAAGGAGTGAGAAAAAAGTCCCAGACCAATCTTTATTGGGATTTTCACAGAAAAGGCAAGGCAGAGAAGGAGAAGCAATTTAGGACTGGCTAGTTTGAATAATATTGGCAGACTCTCTCCTTTAGGGTTGGTTGTCCTGGGTGACTTAGGGCATAGGAAATAGTGCCTCCCTGAGTGTAAGTTAGATAAAGGAGATGGTTGCAGACACTGACTCCAGACTGGTTGGTTTGTATCTGAAAGGTACCCTCCTGAATTCTTCATCACTGTTTTTTATTTTCTATTTCTTGCATATCCATTTGTCTCTTTTTAGTAGTTTTCATTTCTTTGCTGAAATTCCCATCAGATTATGCATGTTGGCAACCTTGTATGCTGGATCCTTTATTTACTTATTTAAGATTTTATTTATTTATTTTTTTAAGATTTTATTTATTTATTTATTTAATAGACAGAAATCACAAGTAGGCAGAGAGGCAGGCAGAGAGGAGGTGGGGGAAGCGGCTCCCCGCCGAGCAGAGAGCCCGACGAGGGGCTCAATCCCAGGACCCTGGGACCATGTCCTAAGCCAAAGGCAGAGGCTTTAGCCCACTGAGCCACCCAGGCGCCCCTGGATCCTTTAATATACATATTGTCGTTCATAGGTTCAGTCTGCTTTTTTCTTCCTCTAATATCTGGGCTATTTCTGAGTCTGGTTCTCCTAACTGCTTTGTCTCTTTATGTTCGGTTACATTTTCTTGCTTCTTTGCATGCCTCTTAATTTTTTGGTTGAAAGCCAGATATTTTAAGAGAGCAGTAGAAAGAAAGTAAGTAGTATTTATGCCTGGGAAAGGATATGCCCTTTCTTCCACGGGACTGTTAATGTGCAAGGCCGTCCCTTTAGTTGGCAGTTGAGCTGAGAATCTATGTTGTTGTTACTTCATTTAGAATCTGTTTCTCAAGGGTCCGTGTGATTTGAGAACACCATCAGACCTTCTCTGGAGGTTTTCCTGCTCCGTCCCTCATACTTAACACACACACCTCAGGGGATGGGGGTAGGTCTCAGCTTTGCTCTCATATTTCCTCCTGGCACTTGATGAAGTCCCATGGGAGGGAGTTGGAGGATGGGTTCAGACTCTCTTTGTGTCTCTGTTTTACAGGGATTTGAAACCATCACACTCACCCACACTCTGCCTTTCAAACTCCAGTTCTATTGTTGGCCTCCTCTCTGCTGTCTTCCTCTTTGTCTTGTTGCTTCTCAAAGGATCAGAGTAGCTGTGTGTACATGTGTGTTTGTTTTCTCTTTAAGAAAGGGCTTGTTGCTGTCTGCATTTTCATTCATTGGGTTTTTTGTTTTGTTTTTGTTTTGTTTTTGCATCTTCAGTTCTCCAGTCTTTATTTGAATACTGTGATTTCATAGGTTCTCCATCCTTTTGTTGTTAGGATAGAACTATGTTCTCTTCCAACTATGTTCTAAAGTAGCAGTTCTCTAATGATTAATGGTTTGAATTCACTTTTATTGGAGGAAATAATCATACTTCTAACTATATCAATGCTTACTTCCTCTATTTGAAACTTTTTTTTTTTTTTTTTTGGTGGACAGAAGAAAGAAGTTATTATAAAGTCTTCACTCTTAGTAAAATCATGCACCTTGCTTTGATCATTTCCGGAAAAATGTAAGATTCATAGGTTGGTACTAAAATGTTTCCCCCCAGGAATCTTTATGAGGAACTGATTTGATTATGACAGCTATGTTTCTATAACTTTAGAAAGTGTTTGGTTTGGCTTTGGCACTTTCTCCTTCTCATAGTAAAGTTTAGTGCGGGACTTACAACATTCCAGTTGGTTTTTTCCTTTTCCTTTTGAACATTCGTCTTAGAAAAACATTAGAATATTCCTAATTGTTACCACTGTAAGTTTTGATAGCTGCTTCTTAGTTTGTTCTATTAACTTCTCTATTTACAAAATCTCATTAATTGGCATCTCATAAATGTCTTGTGGATGCTTCTATTTTTTACATTTTCTTAATTTATAAGCTCATTGAGCTATCATGTAGAATATAAGGAAAACAAAGGTCTTCCACATGCTTTGATTGAACTATAAAAAATGCAGTTGACAGAGAATTAATAGATATGGGGTCAAATGTAGAATACAGATAATAGGTCTCTAGACTGCTTCTCATGTGTGGGACTCGGTATTGCTCAGTAGTGCAGAGTAATGCATATTTTCTTAATGAGTGAAAGAAAAAAGATGAACTGCTGATTTAAGAACAAGAACTTACTTAACCTGAGTGTTTTTCTTCAGATTTCGATTCTCTTCCTTGTGCTCTACAGACAACAGTTACTGTCTTAACAAAAGAGAGATGGACTATTTGGGCAAGTGGCACTCTTTTTCCTTGTTGGTTTTTTCTTTATGAAATTCACACTGTTCCTTTTATATTTGCTAAGAATTAGTTTTGCATACTGTGCATGGTAAATTGCTCAGAGCTCAGTACAATGCCTGGCACGTATTAGGTGCTCAGATGTTAGTTTGGTTTAAATGAATTTTCAGATGAAGAAGAGAATGTTGTGTCCTCAGCGGACCACGTAGTGCACGGTAGCAGTACCAGCTCCAAGAACCAAAAGTTAGAACTTTGTCAATTCTAGTTCCAGCTCCAGTGGAGTCACTAATGTTACCGTAGCTTCTCCATGGAATGAAGATGCAATTGGGAATACTCTAGCACACTAGAATTTTCTGTTCTTTGCTATCCATATATTCACTGTGTCATTCTATATATCCAGTAAATTTCATGAACAAAACATGTCTTTATTTCAAAAACTAAAGAATTTTTATGGTTTGGTTTAACAGTGAGATGTGAATATTGTAGTTTAAAATGTGTCCATTGTTTCCTAAAGTCTCATATTTGCAAAATGATTTTCTAGCAATTGATTATTATTACTTTTTAAAAAAGACTTTATTTATTTAATTGACAGAGAGATCACAAGTAGGCAGAGAGGCAGAGAGAGAGGAGGAGGCAGGCTCCCTGCTGAGCAGAGAGCCCGATGCAGCACTGGATCCCAGGACCCTGAGATCATGACCTGAGCTGAAGGCAGAGGCTTTAATCCACTGAGCCACCCAGGCACCCCCTAGCAATTGATTATTAAAAGAAACTTGAGAAACTAAAAATATTTAAAGCATGTTTTATTTTTTTACTTTTCCTACACTAATGTTTTAGAGGTGAGGGCTGAGCCATGGGGGATGAATGTGAGCCATCTCTGTGATAGGATGGGAACCCAGCTTTATGTAGTATTAGTGACTGATCCCTGTCTGTAATGTTACAAGTGTGAAGTGTTCTGAACATGTGTACTGTGATGAATTAATTCTCAAAGGGGGAGTTGTTTTGAGTTACCATGCTATTATTTGTCAAAATGCAAACAGAAATAGAATCCTGTCCTTGTAGATGATGTATTTCTGTTTAATCTCTCATATTTCAATAAGTTAGTTTGTTTCCATGAAGGGTGGCTAGGTGGCTCAAGTTTGAGTCATTGTGCTTGGAGACAAGGCCTATAATAATACTTTGGTTTTTATGCTGCATTGGGGTTTTCTACAGAAATACTCTGGCTATTTCACTGGAATCCTGACAGTTTTTTTTTCTTCCCCCCTGCTTACTGTACGATCTGTAATTCTAGTTCACGACTCTTTAGACTTTTCATCATTCAACACTTTTTTCTTGTGTTTTAAGTTACCAGAACCAGTCATCGTTTCTCTTATCCAACATCTCTGTTTGCTGCTCTACATGAATATCCAACCATCTATGTGTAGTAAATGTTATTTCCCCTCACATATGCATGGAGAATCTTAGGGGGAAACAAAAAAATAAGTAGAAAATGTAGGAATCTCATCAGGCTCAGTGTCTGTTTTTGTTTTTGTTTTTTAGTGTAAAAGTATTAAGTCCTTATTTGTACAGTTGTTTTGACTCTCATGGGATCCCTTTACTATTTATTGTATTAAATGTTTACTATTTATTTACTAGTTATTGATGAAACATTGTAATTGACCTGTCCTTCACTGTTGATTTTGTTGTTGGTGGTGGTGCCTATAGCATAGAGAAGCAAGCTCCTATTTCCAATTTCCTGCATATTTTCTTTCATTTGTGCCTTTCCAACTCATCCCCTCATTCTGCTAACAAGCCTCTGAAGCTAGCTCTTGCCTGTCTTCAGTCCATTTCCACCCAGCAGCCCGTGTTCACGTACACCTTTAATCATGTTATTCCCCTACTAAAAACCTTTGGTGACATGTAGGATAAATGAAATCCTCTGCATAGCCAAGGATCCCTTTGTGACTGGACCTCCAGGCTGCTTCTGTAGCTTTCCCTTGTGCTCCTCTCCAGCTGGGTGGGAGGAGAATTGATGAGGCTGACCTAGCTCCTCATTCCTTCTCTTCTGTGTGCCTTCTCAGCTTAGGGGATAACTCTGGACCTGGTTGCTCTGACATGGCCCATGTATCCTAAAGGCCTTAGGTTAAATGTCCCTCCCCCAAGGAAGCCTGACTTCTAGGGCTAGGTAAGATCTTTCTCTTTCTTAACCCCCTATAGCACCTTGAATGTTGAAGTTTCCTCAGACTGGCAGCCGATTTAGCCGCAGTAAAGTCTTCTTGACAACAGTTGAACTCAGTCACGTCTTCTTGACAACAGTTGAACATCGTTGAAGTTGAACACTTTTGTATTTGGGCATACATCTTCTGATGTCTTTATTACTCCCTCTTTTTCTCCTAGGTAGCTGACTTTTTGCAGGACTCAGTATAATTGGAATTAATAGATTATTTGTAATTTTTTTTTAAACCTTCGTCTTTCTCTCTTTAGACAGTGGGTGGGTGGGAGGCCCAGCTCAGTACCTAGCCCATGGTAAGGTATTCGATAAATAATGCCCTGTGCTCTTGACACAAGATCTAAAGCATAGTAAGCACTCACTCTATGTTTATTGAACTGAATGTAGACTCTGTGTTTGTCTTTCTGTGATAGAAGTTGACTTGTTTGGCCTTCCGTCCTATTTTCTCTGCTTATTTTGCCATTCCTGGACTAGAGAAGCTGTCTGCTTTCTATTATGTATTTGCTACCACATCTTATTTTACATTTTATATTTTTGTTCACTGAATTACATACTAAATGTTTGAATACGTCTCTGTTTTAGAGAGGTATCTAGATATTTTTTCCTTCTTGACAAGAATGGAGCATTCTTGCAGACGTGAGGCCCCCATATGTAAATATTGTTTTATCACTTAAAGAATGTAAAGAAAAACATTTATGCCATCTGAAGTTTTCCCTCACAATTTTAATTAACTCCCTTGAGCCCAGTGTGGGTTACTAAGAATAAGGGCCAAAATCTTCACGTCCCAGTCAAGGAACTTCTTGAAACAGACTGGTTGTCTGGGCATCTTGCCTTGATTCTTGCTCCAAAAAGATGCTGTGTGTAGTAGAGTGGGAGGAAGTGGGACCTTGGGTCTGTACTATGCGGTGCCAAGGTGATGGGAAAGTGGAACCAAGACAAAAAAGTGTCAGGTAGACAATTAAGAGTCATTTTGCTATTTTGGGGTGGGGGAAGACTGATGATGATCCCCCCCCCCCCCCCACACACACACACAAGTTTCAGTCTGGAGAAAATGATTGTAGGCAAGAGCCCATCAGTTGTAGCTATAGTTACTTTGCAGTGAACCCTAAGCAGATAACTTCTCTTGTGCCGTGTAAGGATCATGTGGGGAGAAAGCACAATGCCCGAGTGAGTGAGTGTTGGGAAGACTACTTATTCACGTTTGGCTCGTTGCTTTTGGTGGACTTTTTACTTTACAGTATTTATAAAAATTGCAGTAATTATTGAATTATAGTTGATTATTACTGCTTGCTTACTTGAAAAAGATCATCCATTAGTTAAAAGCAAGTTTTGAAATACTACCACAAGAGAGATAACTATAAAAAGTATATTCTGTGTCCAACGGGAATTAATATTTACTTTCTGCTTCAGCCATCTACTTTCATTTCTAGTTTTCTGTGTTTTGCCTTTTAATTCTTTGCCAGAAAAGTTCTTTTTGAATACTAATTTGTAATATTTGAATCAAATATTCAAAATCTGTTTCATTCAAGAAACTGCCCCCAGGTGAAGAGGCATTATCAATGGCTTTTCTACCTAGCTATTCCTCCCTGGTATAAAGAGTTTTTCTGGCTGAGTCTTTGTTTGAACAAATTGAACTGAGAAAGATAATTTGGCCCAGAGGACCAACACAGGGCTCTAAGAAAATATGAAGGAAACACCAAATGGTGAACAGTCTGCCTTCTTGAACATAGAATTGGGATGGGGTGGAAAATGTTTGTTCTGGTTTTACACTCTGTCCGTGCCTGGATAGCACTAAGCATCTCTTTTAATCTCTTTTATAAATAAAAATTTAGTCATCGCTAACACTTCACACCCATTAAGTTGGCTACTTAAAAAAAAAAAAAGAGATAATACAACAAGTGTCGGTGAGGCTGTGGAGAAATTGGAAGCCTTGTGCACTGTCGGTGGGAAGGCACAATAGCTCAGCTCAGCTCCTGTGGAAAAGGTGTGACAGTTTCTGGAAAAATTAAAAACAATTACCATTGAGCCAGTGGGAGGCAAAATTATTTCTCCCTACTCACATAATACTTCTCTACTACAAATATGTGGATTTTTCCATACCCAGCAAGTCTCCAGTTCTCTGCAGAGACCGAGTATCCTACAACTTAACTGAATTTTGGCACTACCTCAAGTTAGTGAAGATGTTTGAGAGTAAGGGCTTGCTTGCACCGGTCTGCCCCCACCACCTCAGATACTAGTTGCAAGTCTAGGTTGTCACCTGTGCTTTTGGCGATAAATTGGGGGTTTCATATCTTGGGTTTGATAACTTTCTAGAGCAGCTCTCATAGATCTCAGGAAGACTGTTTACTTACTGCTGCCAATTTTTGATGAAGGATATTCTAATGGAAATAAATGAAGAGCCACATGAAGAGATAGATAAGGCAAGGTATAGGGGAAGGGGCTTGGAGCTTCGGTGTCCTCTCTGGACATGCTACCCTCCCAGTGCCTCCATGTTTTCACTACCCTGGGAGCTCTCTGATAGTTGGGGTATTTTATAGAATCTTCATTTTGTGGGAATGGTTGATTGACTCATTGGCCATTGGTGATTGAACTCAATCTCCAGCACCTTCCCCCACCTGGGAGGGGCTCCGGAGGGGTGGGGCTAAAAGTTCCAATCTCCTAGTCACACATTTCCCCTGGCAACCAGCCTCCATCCTGAGGTTGTCCTGAAGCTCCCAGCCCTGTTATCTCATTAGTATATAAAATGACATTTATTTTGGAGATTCCAAGAGTATTAGGAGCTTTGATCCAGGAAACAGAGTTAGAGACCAAATGCTTTATTTCGTATCATGTTGGACCCAGTAATTCCACTTCTGGCTATATCCCTACAAGAACTGACAGGGGATCTTGAGAGATTTGTACACCTATGCTAATAACAGCATTGCTTAGAATAGCCAAAAGGTAGAAGCAACCCAGGTGTCCATGGGCAAGTGAGTGAATAAGCAAAATGCAGTGCATATGCACCAAGGAATATTACTGAGCCTTAAAAAGGAAGGACATTCTGACACATGGTACAGCATGGACGAAAATGGAGGATATCATAATAAGTGAAACAAGCAAGTTACAAAAAGGAAAAGTATGACATGATTCCACTTACAGGGGTTACCTAGGAGTAACCCAATTCATAGAGACAGAAAGTAGAAGGGGAGCGTGTCAGGGGCTGGGCAGGAAGGGAAAGGGGAGTGGTTTCATGGGTACAGAGTTTTAGTCTTACAAGATGAAGGGTTCTGGGGTTTGGTTTCCTGATAATGTAAACATACTCAACCTAGTTGTACTGTGCAGTTAAAAATGGTTAAGACGGTACATTGTACGTTAGGTGTCTTCTGTCACAATTAAACACTCACCCCAGCTTCTTCCCCACAATAAAACACGAGAAGGTGGAAAAGAGGTTTGTTTTACCAGCTCTGGGCTCACCTGCCACATTCCTGGTGTCTTTCAGGCCTGGCGCTGCTCTGACCATGCAGGCATTCTCTGAAGAGGAACGGAAGCAGTGGTTGGAAGCTCTGGGTGGAAAAGAAGCTGTAAGAACCCTCACTGGTGGAATTGTAGTTCACATTCTTCAGCATTGACTTATATTCCTTTTTATGGGATTATGGTATTCAGAACAAAAGTTCCCTGCTGACACTGCTGGTGTTTTGAGTCCTCCTGGAAGATTTCTGCGTTCCAGTCATTTGGCTGCAGGTCGCAGCCGCCCACGGAGGACTTGCATGTCCTTAGTTTTTACTTTTGATTTTTCTTAACTTTGCCACTCAGATTTGCTGTGCTGGAGGGGGTCATGGAAATGCTCATTTGTTTTTTTTTTTCCTTTCTTACCTGACGGTTCTTTGGGTGACGAACACAATAAATGCTTGCGGTTCATTTTGATCTCAGTGGAGACGGAACAGTAAATACAAGGCAGTTCAAGGTCGTGGTAGAGATCCAGAAGCACACGAACTCAGTCTGTTTGCAACTTCATTCATGCACAGCTTTCGTTTTAGTGGACTGGGGCCTTTGGGAATCGAGAATTTGGCAGATCACCTATTGAATTGGAGACTTAGAATAATTATAGAAAACACCATAGAACCAATTTAAATAAACTCTGCTGAAAGTATTACGACTCTAAGTAAACTGCCAGTACAGGTAACCAGGTGGGCTTAACTGGAAAACATTTGTCATCTTAGCAGGGTTTAAAGAAAGGGAAAGAGTGGCTTGCAATGTGAAAGAGGGGTCATATATAGGAGAAGGAGAGGTGTCAGAACAGAGTTGTGAAACTGGCAAAAGATAATGTTATCAGATGGTCACAGAGACATGTTGGTGGAAGCCCCAGGACATAGGGGCTGGGGAGCTGGGCCACGGTGTGTGTGGCAGTCCAGGTTCAGTGTTTGGAAAATGAAAACCCAAAGTATATGTGTTAAAAATAGATGCTATAAAGGAGAATATATCATGCTCGGGAAAACAAAACAGTAGTAATCCAATTTGCCTATTATTTTATTGTATTTGACCTACATTTAGCCTCCATAGTTTTATTTCTGCCTTGTCCTTGAACTTTTTAGCTACGAATCAGGAGTATTTACAGCATTTCTGGTTACTGAGATCCACAACACATTATACTAATCCTCTCTAGAAAAGGCAAGGCAGTGACTAGGACTTCTCTCCCCAGAGATTCAAGAAGTGCTTTGGAAAGTGACTTTGGGTAGCATAAAGATCACATGTAAGTCTTTGAGAAATAAATCTGTTGTCAAAGGCAGTGTAACCTTGAAGACATATATAACCTCTCTTTTAGAGCAAAGAAACGAGTAATTAATTTGAGATACACAGACAAAGGCAAATCTGCAGAAAGAAAATATTTAGCGGGAGAGGGTGGTGGGGTTACATTATAAGTTTAAATAAAAAAAAGCTTAAATTTAAAAAAAAGAAAATATTTAGCTATATATTTATGTGAGGACCCTTAAGGTTGCATTTTTTTTTTTTTTCAGTTTTTATTTATGCCTTGCAAATAATGGGTCAGTGCTGAAGTTCTTAGAGGCAGCCTGGAATTAGCACCTAGCTATTTCAGATATAGTCATTTAAATTATGAGCAAGAGTCATCTCTTAAGGAAATACCAGATTTTAGTAACAGTGGTGAAAAAAATGAGCTTCATCTTATGGCTTGGAATGCAGCAGTTCCTTTGTCATTCTGTACCTATAAGGCTGAGCATTTAAAATTTACATAAACTTCCAATGAGTTCCTAAAGAGTCATAGCTCCTTCATTTTAACTTTTGCTAGTGTAAGAGAAGAAGTTTACTCAGAGATGCCCTTTATTTTTACTTATCTCAGTATTTGAGCACATTAGTATATAATTAACCAGTATTGATGTGGGGTTTTTTTTGCATAGTCCTAGGTATGCCTACTTGAACCCTTTATATCTATGTGTTAAAAATACTATTTTCCTTTTTTCCCTTTTACTAGCTGTTACACAGTTTTAATAGAGCCATCATCCCAAGACCGGAAGGAAGTAAGTGTTTATTCATGAAAAGGACTGTTTGTTCCCCTTTTTCATGAGTTCGTTCTTTTTCATTACTGATGTCAGACTGTTGCTGAGTGCTCTGTACCCTCTCTAAGCTAGTCCTCCAAATAATATATGGATTCTCTTTGACCTACTGGGGACCAACCCAGATTTGCCTGGACTGCTATAATCCTTATTGGTCTTTTCCATCTCTGACTTTTTTTTTTTTCCTTCTCTTTCTCTACAAAACTCAAAATGCTTACTCCACAACCCACTTTGTTATGTATTCTCATAGCTGTAAATAAACACGTAGCAGTTTCAGGGATGCACCTTCCAGCTTCCTAAATTTAAGCTCCTATGGAGCTGTTCATCAGGTCCCCTGTTTGCAACCCTCTCACCCTGACCCTTGATATTTTTTTTATCCTTAAAGTCTGAGTATGGACTCTATGAGTAGCAAATCATTGCACTTTAGAAAATAACAGCAATCAAACAAACTCAGATATTCTAGGACATTGATCTTCACATGCATTGTATGCACTTGAGGAACATACAGCCTAGCTCTGTGATCTTGATTTTTATGGAGATGAAACAAAAATATGATCAGAGTTGTTGGATTCTTTGTAAATTTACTTTTGATATTTTTGGAGAAATTAAGGCTGTTTATCAAATGTGTAGAGTTTGGAAACTTTATGTTCTCTAACACATAATTTCAAAATTACCATGATATGTGTTTCCTTTGAGCCAGTGCTTGAGTAAAAGGCATCTCTAGCCTACCATTGAAAATTGCTGGTTGTAAACCTACTTAAAGTGCTTTCTTACCCTCTTCTCTCCCTCCCTCCCCCTCCTCCCTTCCTTTCCTTCTTTCTCCTCCTCTTCTTTCCTCCTCCCATTCCTTATCTCCTTCCCCCCTTCCTTTCTGTTATTTTTTTTTAGAGAGAAATAAGAACATACACTTTTTTGAAAAATAGTTTGCTGAACATTTCATAAGATGTTGTGAAGAGTGGATCTTAAACAGTAAACCACTGCTCAATTGTTCTCCTTAAAGTTCTCTTTAAGCTTAGCATTTAAACCTGCACAGTTTATATTCATGGATTGTGTTTGTGCTGTCGCCTCTGAGAGACAAGCGTTAATATTAGTGTTCCCTTGTTCTAAATAGACTCAAGTATTCACTTCCCTGATTTCATTTTTGAAACAATAATCATCTTTTATTAGGATACTCCAGTGTGCCAGCCTAATCACAGGCAAGCATCTATACTAGAAAAAAAAAGGAAATTTTTGAAATAATTTTTTCTGCTACATGAATCATTTGTTTTAAATTCATTATGAAAATAATAAAATATTAAACACTTAGAACATGACATGATGTGAAATTCTTTTTCAAGCTCATGGCCCAAATAATACCTTCTTTTCCCCCAAATAATAATTTTAGAAGTGCTGAAAAAGTTTTTTTAAAAGATTTTACTTATTTGAGGGAAAGAGAGCATGACCCTGAGGTGGAGAGGGGCAGAGGGAGAAGCAGGTTTCCTCGTAGGGCTCCACGTCAGGACCCTGAGGTCTTGACTTAAGTGGAAGGTGGCCACTACACTAACTGAGCCACCTAGGTACCCCTAAAATTTTTTTTCTTTAGGTTTAGGAATAAAAAAAAAAAAGCTTTGTGTTATTTTTCTGTCAAGTATTTTACTTCACTTATATATAACTAAAAAAAAAAATCCTGAGGTGGTGGTAGAATTGTGGCAAAGTGTATCTTAACCACCTTTAGATAGATTCCCCCTAAAGATTTGTACCACATTCTTTTCTGCTGCTTAAAATAAGTTATATTTATTAATATAAAAATTATTTTATATTATAAATTTATAAATTATTGGTAATAGATGTCCTAATATTCCAGTAAGTGCTTCTCTAAATATATGAAATTCTCATTTACATTATTTATACAGGGAACACACGGCCTTTAGCTTTTTTTAATAGTGAAATAAAAATTAAATTGGATTTAAATAATTTTTTCTATTTTTGTAAAGAAGAGAAACGTAAATAATTCATTGTGCCCTTCATATTTTATAACTGTATTTCTTTTAGGTGCACAGTTGGATAAGATGGGATTCACAATTCTCAGAAAATGTATCCGTGCAGTTGAAACACGAGGTAACATGATTGAATCATTTTATTCATGAAAGGCTATAGGTATGTAAAATCTAAGAGTCATTTAAAATGCCTGTTGCATGGTTAAGTGTGGCATAGAATACATCAGTGCAAAATGTACCTTCTGGTTGTCAGAGATTGAGCTGCTCTTTTATCATGACAGGGTAGGATTTTCCTTTCTGTTTACATTTATATTTCTGCCTCCCCCCGCCCCCCTTGGGGACTTGAAATCAAAGCTGAAATGAGCAACATTTGAAAAATCAGCACAGTTGGACAGTCAATCTGAATGACTTTTTGTTCACTATTAAGAGGGTCTCACGTTCCACTGTCTTGTTGGCCTCCTAAAAAGTCTGTTTCATCGAGGTGTCCTTTACATAAAGAATTCATGGACTTTGTAGAAATTGGTGACTTGTGACAAATGTACTGTTGTGTACCTGCCACAACACAGAAGTAACAATCATAGAAGATTTCTAGCTTCCCTCCCCTCCCCTATTCCTTTGTGCCCCTTTGTAATCAATCCCCACTCCTTGCTTGGCCCTTGGCAACCCTGAGCTGCCTTCTATCACTTTAGTTCTTTTTAAAATTTGTATTTCATATATAATATAAATATAACTTTATAAATTTATATTACATTTATATTTCATATAAATGGAATCATAACGTATAGTCTTTTGTCTATAGCATAATGCTATTGAGGTTTATCTCTCTGGGTGTATCCCTAGCTCTTCTCTTTTTATTGCTAGGCATGATTATTGTATGGATCTACCGTAATTTGTTCACTCATTTGCCCATTGATAAATACTTGGATTGCTTCCATTTTAAATTTAAGGAACACTATTCCCTCCCCTCACCAGAAGCTTTCTCTTTATAGTCCCTCAAAAAAAAGGGCCCCTGCACTTTGCAGCCATGGCAGCAGACCTCGAAGGAACGAAATACTGAACATTACAAAATGGACTCCTCCTGGAGGTCGAGTTTCTCTTTGTTTAGAGACCTAGTGAAGTATGGATAAGTGGATATTTAACTCATTCTCACATATTGCATATCCCAGTTCCGCCTTGGCTGACTTTGTGGGATGAGGCATTGCCTTTTACTTTCTGTCAAAACAAGGTCTTTGTGGTGAAGCCAGGTGCCTGCCATGTCTAAAATGAGAGTGTCGGAGGACAGAAGAAGATCAGCCGCTTTATGATTTGGGGATTTGCCCATCGATAGTAAAAGCCCAAGCCACAGATTGCCTTTTCTCCTGTGCTCTCTTAGAGTGGCAATTTGGGCTGGAACAGATTTTCCTTCATTTCAGCCTGCCCTCAAGTTGAGCTGACAGATTTCTTCATTTTCCTAGTGCTTCACACATTTCCAAAATTTAGATAAAAATACTGTGATTTTCATATCTCTCACTTCATCATTCATGGTTCTCTTTCTCCTGAGCTCCTGAAGTGAAGCACCTTAATTGTATCACTTATGTGCTTATTATTTTGATAAATTATGTTCCTTATACATACTGGCTTCTGCCAGAACAGATTAAAATCCATTTAGAATGCTTTCCGATTGGTAGGTGTGGCTTTATGGAGTGTTAGATATGTTGAATGGAATATATACAACTAGAATCTGCGTGTATTGAATGTGTTTTTATTGTAAATTTATAATTATTGGATGTTTTTAAAAGAAGAATGAGTCTACACAATTTTTTTTTTTTTTTAAGATTTTATTTGTTTGAGAGAGTGTGGAGGGCAGGCAGAGGGGACAGACAAACTCCCCACTGAGCAGGGAGCCCAACTCAGGGCTCCATCCCAGGACCCTGAGATCATGACCTGAGCCGAAGGCAGACGTTTAGCTGGCTGAGCCACTCAGGCGCTCCAAATTTACACAATTTAAATTAGATTTTCTCACTTAAAAATAACAAAGAGTGTATGTTTTTCTTTTTCAAATCTTTTGTTCTTAAAGGTCTTCCATTACTGAATGAAGTCTTTTGCTTTTAATGGAATATTAGACTAATAACAATGTGAGAAGAATCAATGGTCAGATTATATTATTAAAAATGATGAGGAACATTGTCGAATCTGAGGCTTTTATACTAAATTTTAAGTTCCTTCAAGGAATATTGCTCTTAATGATTTCCTCCAAATCAGTAATCATGGCTGTTGATTTTTTTTTTTAATACTACAGGTATGGTTGCCTACTTTTTTCCATCAGAGTAAAGTAGCTATCTATTTCCTGTAATAAGAAGCACACAAGTCCCCGTGGCTTAAAACAGTAAGACTTATTTCTCACTCAAGCATTGGTAGGAGGGCTTTGCTTATCACAAGTACTTTGGCTTACAGGTTTCTGGTTGCCTTTGCAAACCAATCAAATTAAAGTTTCCTTGTTGCCATGCCAGAGAGAAATGGTTCTGGAGGGTTTTGGGCCAGCAAGTAGAATGGTGTGGCCTTGAAGCGAGTTACATTCACTTACAGCTAGTTGGCCAATAGAAGCCTTATGGCCCCACTCGATCCCAAAGAGTTTGGATAAACAAACTCTCCAGAGGAGACTCTGGAAAACACAGAGAGCTGGAAATATTTGGTGAATAGCATTAATGACAGCTGTGTATTTTGTGGACCTACATGCCTAAAGATCAGGGGCGTTTAATGAAATCTGACTGAAAAATTATTTCTAGTCACTGCTTTTAGTGTTTTAAACGTGACTATCATTGTCTGAAAACTACCATTTCATGTGTTTGGATTAAAACCATTAGTGTGGGGGTGCCTGGATGGCTCAGTGGGTTAAGCCCCTGCCTTCAGCTCGGGTCATGATCTCGGGATTCTGAGATCGAGCCCCACATCGGGCTCTCTGCTCAGTGAGGAGCCTGCTTCCCTCTCTCTCTCTGCCTACTTGTGATATCTGTCTGTCAAAGAAATAAATAAAATCTTTAAAAATATTATTTAAAAAAGCCATTAGTGTGCCTTTTTCCTTAATATGTTCTTATAAGAATGACTTTTGGCATTTTAATTACTATCAACCTTAATTGTGACATCACTGAAATATTTGGATAAATGTCTAAAATTTACTGTGGTCCTTAGTATCCTAAGAGGTAAAATTTTAAGTGTACTACTATATTTTTGACAACATATATAGCATATATGACACTAAGATAGTATATGTGACACTAACATATGATACCAATACATGACACTAATATGTAATCTGTGTGAACATGTACAATATATACTGACATATACAGATGTTCACATCTTGATCTGAGTGTGACTCTTTAGCAGTTACTCTGCTCTTGAGATAAGAAGAAACTTGTTTCACTACAGTATTAGCATCAGTTAACAAATCATACTCATCATTTCCATAGAGTTGTTTGCTCATGAAGTTAGGGGGTACGTGGGAGTCAGATTACCTGATCTTTCAGCCATTTACTAAACATTTGTAAATGCTTTGTACTGGCTCTTCATGGATTCAGGCCAACTGACTACTGCTAGGAAATTATTGCTTATGTATACCAAGCTGAAGGCCTTCCTAAAGCCACGATTCCCAAATATTGCTGCATATTGGAATCATCTAGTCTCCTAAAAAAATATGACCTCTCACCCCACTCCCCCACCCCGCCTTATCAGTCTGACTTCATTGCTGTGTGGTATGAACTTGGAAGTGGGATTTAAAAAAAAAAAAATGTTCTCCAGGTGATTCTATTATGTAGCAAGGTTTGGGAGCTGCTGTCTTAATGGAAGGGTTGCTTGTGTGTTGGAGAAATGGGTGTACAATTATTATCTTTATGGTTATAGTATCCTGCCATGTGGGGAGCTTTTCTTTTAACTTCTTAAAAATAACCCAGCCTAAATCCAAACAAACAGTGAAAACAGAGAAATTCTGAAAAAATAGGGCAGTGTTCTTTTCCTTCCCTTAATAACGGGTGACCTATCACAGTTCAATCCTATATCTAACATGAAGCCAGTCAGCTAACCAGTATTTACTTATTGAGCAGTCACAGTATATACATAGCTTTGTTCTAGTCCTTTAGGACACATATTAAAGGTTGGTTACATATGATACTAGATGCATTAATAATAAACATAGAGATTTGTAATATAAATATGCCATGCAATAAAATAAAAGTGTTAATGTTTGCAAGAATTGAGAATTTGAATGCATATTGATAGATTGCAGTGTTTTTGATGTTAATTGAGAACTGTGTTTTGGAATAGGTTTCCTTAGATTTAAAGAATTAGGAAGGTATATTTTGGCATTTAGAGACACCTCTGCAAAGATGTGGAGATGGAGTGTGACAGGAACAAGGCAAATTTGATTGGAAAGGAAGCATGAAGAAACAGTATAAAAGCAGGTACTCAAGCATTTGCATTTAATTGTGAAGGAACTGGTTAAGTTCTAGAGGGTGGTGGATAGCAAAGTAGGAGGCTTAAGGTAAATTTGGAAACTAGTATTGGTAGGAACCTGTGGGATGACTGAGTGCAAAGGAGCCCCAGAATTCTGCCTAGGTTGGAGGACCCGGTAGGACAGGTAGCTAATTCGGGATGGGAGATTTGGCAGTGGGGTCAGGTAGCATGGAGGCACTCCGGTGATTTAGCAGAGGAAGTAGAGGTCACATTTCGCACTTGGTCATATGTAGAGGATCAGAGTTCTGCAAGGCATTTCACCTTCAGATTTTAGTTTGGAAAACAGAGGATATCAAGGAAACTTCAGGGGCCATGACAGACTTGTTGTCATGTATCAAGATCACCAACAGTGCTTCTTGAAAATGCAGATTCCTGGGCTCAGTCAGTTCCATTGAACCACAATCACTGGTAGCTGGGCCTCTACTGTAGAGAATGTGAGTTCCAATAAGAACAGTTGAAGGGAGACAGGAGTTTTCTCACCTTCTGCTTTTAGGAGGTAGGTAGATGAAGCCATGATGGTTTCCTGAGAGAGTAGAGTTTTTGAGGACCCTGGGTCATGGATCCATGTAGCTTTGGGGATTATGAGTGTTAGTCTAGCAGATATAGGGTAGAAACTCCATCCTAAACTTGCAGTTGAGAGAAGAAATAAGAAAATGCCTCGAAGTGGCCAAGTCTCAGTCAGAAGCCAAAGGCATTTCAGATTTCCAGCATGCTGTAGGTGGATCCAAGGCAAATTCTGACGTGTTCATGGTGCCTGCTGTTCACTGATCCTGTGCTTCCCTTCAGCCCCTTTACCTGCTCTTCCATATGATGCCTAGTTTCTGATGCCCTGTAGTAGTTTGTTCCTTTGTAGGAAAACACCTGGCTCCTCTCAAGCCGTTTTGCACCACCTTTCCTCTGTTGTGTCTAGGTTGAAAGCCATGTAGCCACCACGCCTCTGCCACCTGATGATGGAGAATATGACAGGCTTATTTGCCCTGTCCCTACCCCCCACGCCACCCCCAGCCTCTGAATCACCCCTGACTCAGGGCTTCCCTGGGGACTCAGCACATAAGCTGCATTCTGAAGGACAAGGGGGAATTGGCCAGGTGCACAAGCGTGGGGTGTGGGGAAGGATTTGGGTGGGTGGGGTTGAAGTGTAGATGTTTGACAGAGCATGATGCATCTGGGACCTGGGGTCATGGGCGAGACTGGAGGAAGAGAGGCACTTGGATTACTCTGCAGAAGGTGTGCACCTCTCTGTTGGCTGGTAAGGGTGGTCAGGTTTACACTCTAAAATGATGCAATAAGGTAGGCATTTTGGAAAGATTCTTAATCTTTCAGACCCTTAGTCTCTAGAAGAATGTGACTAGAAAGTTCATTCACACTGTCTACCCATACCCACATTTGTGAGGATTGGAGCTAATTTTTGTATGCAGTAGATATTCCTTAAATGTGTTTTTTAAACTCCCTCTTTCCATTCTCCCTTGAACTTTCCTCGTAAAAAGGAAGTTCCTCATTTGGCGCTTATATTGTCTGATATTGTTAATTATATTTGATCAGTTTATTTTTGTTTCTGGAACTTTATGGTTTCCTTGGAGTGAAAAAAAGTATATTATTCTTTGCTTGCCTCTTCTCATCTCTGCATGTAGTCTGTGTCTTACATACATAGAACTCAGTAAGCAGTTGTGTTTGCATGAGTCTTCAGAGATTTAACTAATGCCACATCAGAAAATCATGTGTTCCAGTAGTTTGTAAAATTATTGGAAGGACTTTTTCTTCTATATGTAGTTAGAATTAGTACTTTTGAATAACAGGTAGGATTGGTTTTCATTTCTTTATGAACTTATGTCAACATCTCTTGGAATTACTGGTAATACTTTAGAAATAGAAAGATACGCCACGTTACATGTTGAAGCATTTTATGATTTCAGAGCTTAGAGAGTAATTACATGACTTCGTTAAGTAAATTACTCCCATTCCTATGAAGGGACCAACTCCCACGACCAGTATGTTGACTTTCTCTGGAACTGCACGCCATCTAGTTTTTCAGGTGCATGCATTCATTGTAAAATACACAAAAACAACGTACGACTCTTGCTTAAAAACTTTCTCTGGTTGCTGTTTTTTAAATAGTCATCATGATTTAAAACTAAATTTGTATGCCACTTTTGTTTATGAAGTTTCTCTTAAAAAAATCTTCCATATGTGAATAATTTGAATATTCACTTTAATTTCTAGAGTATGGCATTAAAATGTCGGTCTAGGCAAGCTGTCAGTTATCCAGTTCAGCACTGTAACAAGCTGTGAATTCATGGGGTAGAAGGAGAAAGCTGCATCTAGGATGTGTCAGTCTTTGATTTGTCGTATGTAAAAGTGAATTTATCTTTCTTTGAAAAACAGAGTTTTAGGTTTTTGGAAAATCTTTTGAAGTCAGCCTGAGGGTTTTTCCACTTCTGGAGCACCCCTGGAATTGTCTGGGGTCTCGAGAATGGGCCTGGTAGAAGATGATGCCATATAACTTCAGATTAGTCTTTGTGGGAGGGAAGATGCCCAGAGTGAACTTGCAACATATTTTACCATGATTGCACATTAATCTTAAATTGCCAAGGGCAAATTATATGCAAAATGAAGAAAATAAAGAACAGCTGTCCCCAGAAAATTTACAGCAAGCAAACTTGAGTTTCTCGCTCACTGTCTCTTTTTTAATCATAATGGGTGTGAGATGGGAGTGGGTGGATAACAGAGGACAGTCTTATGTGGGAGGAAACCAGAGAGTCTTGTGGTGTCTGCAGAAATGCAAATGCAAAACTGAAATACTAAATTCAGGCGAGTCTGGATTATTCATTTTCTTAATTAGTAATCTTATTTAAGAACAAATAAGCTTCCAAAGCTATTAGTTTCCAAATGAGTGGTTGCACAAAGTTAATAGGGAAAAATGGTTAAACTGTCTTGCTACAGAGTAGGCGTGCTAGGTTCTCTGGGTTTGGTTCAGATCCTGATGAGGTCCATGGCGTATTATTGCAAGGCTCTGTCAACACTTTTAGCCCCTAAAGGGCATGAGCTTAAAGGTCAGTCTTGATTTGAATATCTTTCAGCACTTATTAGCTCTGCAACCATGGCAGGTTAGACTCCCTGTGACCTGGTTTTATCATGTGTCGCCTGGGATAATGGTGGCATCTCCTTTGCGGGCAGGTGGTGAGAATGAAAAAGGAACTTGGGACGTTGGCTTGCATGGAGTGCTCTGTAAATCTGAGTCGCTTCTTTAGAGATATATCTGCGAATTGAGGCCAATCACAATTAAGTAGTTCCATTATTGATTCAAGGCTCTGGGAGTTCTGAGGAACTTAGTTTAGTTTACCTTTTTTTTTTTTTTTAAATAGTAATTTACATAGGGAAGTAAATCACTTGCATTCACTTTAGTAATTTTATGTGGTGCTTGTAACAAGCAGTAACAGTAACTGCTTTGGCTTTCAATCTTCTGTTCCTAGGGTCTTATGGACCCTTGAGTGAGAAGGTGGCTGGGAGGCAGTGAAGAAAGGAAGGAGCCTCAGGAAGAAGACCATGGCTTTTAGATTACCTCAGGCTCCCCCTTACCCACCCGCTCCCCTTAAAAAAGAGATTGCCCAGAGTTGCCCAAAATTGGTTTAGTCCCTGATGATGTCGCAGCTGCTCTGAAGTGGAGAGACAGATGGCAGCAGCGAGACACCTTTAGTCCTTTCCTGATGTTCTGCTCTCTGTAGAGAAGGGAGGAAATGGAGTCTTGCAAAAAATAATAGCCAAATTCTGCCTTGAGTTTGAGTCTCTTTTCTGATACATGTAAGTAAAATTTTTTGATGACTTAAGCTTAAGCTGCATGAGTGAGTTTGAAAATAAAATGTATTCATTTTTTATTTAGCTGTCCCATCCATTCCAGCTTATTTAATACTTACGTATTCCTGGGCATGCACGTGTTAGATGGGATTCTTTTGGGACGTTTCCTACAGGAAAAATTGGAAGAGAAAAATGGTGGTGATATGCTTCCTTTTCTTAAAGATTATCTTCAGTCTAGTTTCAAGGCAGTGAAGGCCCTGATTTTATGCTTTCATGTGAACAAGTTATTTTGCAGTTTCATAGATGCTAGTAGAAAACTCAAGACTTCTGGATCAGAGATGAAGGATAGTTTATCACTCTCAGTAGCCAGAGTAGTAAATTTTGTGTTGGTCCCTGACTCCCAAGGGCACTGGGGAGAGGGTCATATAATCATAAGAGCAAAAAGCCTCTGAACTTGTGAAACTTGAGTTTTTTTATTATGGCCAGCAAGCATGCCTGCCCTTTGTTCTAGATGGAGACACTATCTCTATTTTCCAAGGTTGCAGGCAAACCTGTTCTTTGTTCCAGAGGGAGATGGTGGAACAGATGGTGTTCACCTGCCTTGGGGTATTGCTGGCAGAGGGGGTGGATGGATATGATGTGACAAGATGCTTTGTGAACAGTCAAGGCCAGAGTGTGGCAGATCCCAAGGGCTGTGCTACATGCTTGCCTTGGCTCTATAGGCAGTGGTGAGATGTTGACAGATTTGAGCGAGAGTGTGTTCACATCTTTCAATGGGAGGAAGTAGATTTAATGGGAGCCAGCTGGGATGGAGGGGATGCCTGGTAGGATTTTAGAAATAATCCGCAAAGTAGCTGATGGATGTTTAACCGAGGTCGTCGGCCATGGAAAGAAGGGATGGATAGGACGAGAGACTTGGCAGAAAAACAAAATCTGATGACATGTTGGCTGTAGAAGGTGGGGAAAAGGGAAGGTAAACCATAAGCTTTCCAGCCAAGGTAGGTGGGAGACACGTTTAGCCAAGACAGAGAATGCAGGAGAGTAGGTTTGAGAGGAATAAAAGGGTTGGGATTGGTCTCTGATATGAATTCAAGGTGCCTGTGACATTTCTGTCAGAAATGAAGATAAATGAAGATAAATAAAATGAAGGCGACAGAAGAGACGGTGGGCGTGATTTTCAGAGAGGTAAAGCTTTGGGTGTCATAAAGTCATGCCAGGTGGATGGTGAGGGAAGAAGATAAGGGGGCAAAAGGCAGTATCTTTAGGGGGATCTTTGCATTTAGAGAGTATGAGGAAAAAGAATACTTAAGGAGACACAGCATAGTCATGGGTCAGAGAAGGAAGCCAAGATGATGTGGTGTAAAGGAATCTAGAAGAGGGGCAGTTCCAAAGAAGAGAAAGTCATACCATACCTATGTCAATCAGCTGCTCTAGCAAGTTCAGGCAGGAAGAAGACCAAAAAAACCCCATTGGGTGAAGAGTTCAGAGGCAAGAAGCTAGAGAGTAGCCAGGCTGGACAGGTTGTACTTCTTACAAGAACCCTATGAGATAATATTTCTCCATTTTACATGAGCACCTGAAGCCAAGAGACGTGATTTGACTTGTGTTTAAGCTCAGCTAGAAAGCATTAGACTGCAACTCAAATCCAAGGCTGAGTTTTTAGTGCCGATGCTCTCAACATCCATGAACATGAGGAGATGGAGACTCTGTAGGCTGATTTCCTAAGGATGCTGTAGATAAACAAAAGAATACAGACACATTTTTATTTTTTAAAGATTTTATTTATTTGACAGAGAGATGGTGAGAGAGTACAAGCGGTGGGGAGCAGAAGGGGAGAGGGAGAAGCAGGCTCCCCACTAGGGAGAGAGCCCAATGTGGGGCTCAATTCCAGGACCCTGAGATCATGACTGAGTGGAAGGCAGATGCTTAACTGACTGAGCCACTCAGGTGCCCCTAGACAAAATTTTAAAGAATAGAGGAAGTTTGAAACTGTAGACAGTAGAAAGGGGGAACAGGGAGATTTAAGTGTCAGTCTCTGAAGTGCTCATCCAGATTTGAGATGAAGCCATTCTAAAGTGATGCCTTCTTCTTTCCTTACCAGCTCCAGCATGGAATTCTGAAGGGGCACCATCAGCCCAGGAAAGATTTATCCCCTTTGCTGAGAATCTTTGAAGCACTTTGGAAAGTCTCTTAGTGGGAGACATAATATCAGTGTGGAATCTGCATCTGACACTATTTAAACCCCTAATAATAAATGGCATTTTGTTTTCCAAGTATTTCATGTACTGTAGCTCACCCAACGCCTACAAAACTCAGTAGGTGGTTGAGAAAATCGATCTTATTAGGCTCAGGTGCGTATGAGGATCTAAGACTTGGAATACATTAAGGGTCAACCTGTTATAGTTCACACAACTAGAAAGTGGCAGAGCTGGGATCTGGATCTTCATCTTCTGACTTGAGGTCAGAATTATCCTGTGGCAGTAGAGTAAGGTGAGACGAAGGTAGGAGGGGAGCCCAGTTCTGCCAGGTGCAGGCGGCCCAGGGACTGTGAGACACTCTTTTCCCCAGGACTTCCACTGTGAGGAGATAAGGAAGGACACACTGAATGAGTAGGAGCTAGATCTATCAGATCTGGGATAGCAAAACATCAGGCCTCTGGGGAGAGTTTGGGACCCCCAAGTATTAATGAAAGAGGAAACTTCCTGTTAGTTTGTAGTTTCTCACCAGCCCTGCTGGAGGCGCCCTGCTCACTGTTTTGGGTGTTTGTGCAAGGAATAGCAGCAAGTCTAGGGGTTGTCCAAAGCAAAAATACTTTTCCTCATGTGGGCAAGAAACTAGAAATGAGGCTGGCCATATGGAATACTAGGAATATATATTCTTTTTTTTTTTTAATTTAAGCTTTTTTATTTAAACATATAATGTAACCCCACCACCCTCTCCCAACCCCTCTCCCCCTCACCCCCCTCAGTTTGTTTTATGACATTAAGAGTCTCTTTTGGTTTGTCTCCCTCCCGATCCCATCTTGTTTCATTTTTTCTTTTCCTACCACCTTAACCCCCACCCCCGTTGCATCTCCACTTCCTCATATCAGGGAGATCATGTGATAGTTGTCTTTCTCCAGTTGACTTATTTCGCTAAGCATAATACGCTCTAGTTAGGAATATATATTCTGTTCTGGCCCTAATATCAACGTAGCAGCTAATAAACCAAAAACCCTTCATACTTGAGACTTGGATTTGAAAGGATGAGTCAGTATCAAGCCTCTATGTGTCTGAAGAGTCCTGAAGTGATCAGTACTTCCAAAAATATTGGCTTGGACTTGGAATTGGATATTTGCCTTGCACTTGGTCCATACTTGTGGCTTCTGCTGGGATGGGATGCAGTAACGAAAGTGATGTAGCTGTCAGCCTCAGTGGGCACCGTGGCCCTCGTGTGCCGAGCTGTCGGGTTTCCGAGCTCAGTCCCTGGTTGGTTTAGGCATGGGAATACCATGTGAATAAAATCACGAGACCTTTCCTTTTCCTCAAAGTCCCTGCTGGTGGAGAGGCTATTCGTCATAGTGCAGAAGTGGATTTATCTGAAAAGAGTGTGTGGAGGCCCCTGAGAGTGAAACCCCGACTTCATAGGAGGGGTTTCCCCCACAGACAGTGGCTCTCTGTCTGTAATGTTTCTCTGTGTGCAGCCCACATCATCGTCCTATCAGGGAGAAATTCCAAATGTGATCGGTGAACAGGAATTTCATATTTTCTATGAGCCATTCATATTGAATAAACTTTGACCCTCTTCTCAACCTATGCTTTCTGGTATAAAAGTAGGCTATAGGCTACATGCCTCAGGCAGGGCAACGTGTGTATGTATTGTGGCTTGTACCTAGCTGTTCTAATACTGATTTAGAATTTTATGCTCAACTAAAGCTTGTGGTGAGGGGTTGGTATGTGAGGCTCATGCACATGCTTTATACATGTTGTCTACTTTCATTTCCGTGGTAACCCCACGCCACCATTAAGCTAATTTTTCAGATAAAGAATCTGAGACACAGACTGAGCAACTTACCAGGTTGTACAAATGGGGGTAGTGGTACAGTTGGAAGTTTCCAGGATGTCAGCAACCTTAACTCATAATAATTTTCATCTTAACAAACTTAAGCTCAACAAACTTGTGTTTCCTGACTATGCTTTTTTTTTTTTTTTAAATAAGGGAACCAAGATCTAGACAGCTTAAAATGTTATTATCAGCTGTAGTCAGTCTTCTCTTTCAGGGCTTAAAATCCGCTTCTTACCCTTTTTGTAGTATTTAATTCTTTGGAAGTGTTAAAAACCATGCATCATTCTTCCAAAGTTTTAGAGTTCTAGAATTCTAGAAATCCAGTCTCTTAAATTTATGATGTCGAATGGTATGTCCCTTTGGTGGACTAGAGCAGATGATTCTTCATTCTGCCTGTTTATACTTAAAAATAATTAAATTAAAAAATAATTAAATAAAATGTATGTTTTTAACAGAACCTTGAAGTATTATGAATTGTCCCATATCTTGGAAGGGCATCTTTGTGTATGAAGCTGTTTATTTTTTATGTAACCCAGTTATGTGGATAGCCTGGAAAGTACTTACTAGGTTTGCGCAGACATGTAAACAGAGTGTGCATTGGGGGTTAGTTATAAATAGATGTAAGGGACACATTATCAAATTTTTGTAATTCACTGATGGCCCAAAGCACTATTTACGAGCCTCCTCATTGCTAATTTTGGGGTCACCTTTATAGCATATCATTCTTAGACTTGTTGCTGGGTCATTTCCTCACAAGTTTTCCTAATCACTTTACTTACGGTGCTTTTTTCCTTTTATTTTCACGAGTCTCTCAAGGTTAGTTAATATTTATAATATATAATTATAAAACGTACTTAAAACTATGATTAATATTTATATATGCATAAAATTGTATGTTTGTTCACTACGTAGCCCAAAGGGGAATTCATCTTTGCAGCACTGGGGGACATGTAGACCTACATTTGTATTTATGTGTGCATGTGTGTGTGTATGCTTTATTAATGATGGCATGTGGCAGACTTTTGATGTAAATTATGTGAATGTGAGCCTGGATATTAATGACCTTTCATTAAGGTCACTGACCCTGTTGTCACCTTGCACAAATGCAAATAAATGACTCAGTGCTTCCACAAATATTGATCAATTACCTCGTTCCATGCCAAGCACTCTGCTGGTTACTATATGAGAACTGAATGAATGTTAGTTGATAGACCCATAACATGTTGTCATTTATTTCTGTAGAATCATACACTTGGAAAATTCTTATTAATAATTTTGTGCCTGTTACCATCAAAAGTATTTAGAGTTCCACTTTGAGTCTTACTCTTTTTATACTGTTACATCTCTCTTTTCTACTAACAAATAACCTTTTCTGTCCCTTTTTATTTTCTGTCCTTATCACTTTACAAATCAACCATCAACTTTTAATTTTTTTTATTTTTATTTTTAAAAGATTTTATTTATTTATTTGACAAGCAGAGATCCCAAGTAGGCAGAGAGGCAGGCAGAGAGAGAGAGAGAGAGAGAGGTGGAAACAGGCCCCCTGTTGAGCAGAGAGCCTGATGAAGAGCTCGATCCTAGGACCCTTGGGGTCATGACCTGAGCCGAAGGCAGAGGCTCTAACCCACTGAGCCATCCAGGCGCCCCAATCATCAACTTTTTAATCATTTATCCAGTTTTTATCCAGTTCATTTGTTAAATATATACCATGTGCTGAGGATCCTGCAAGTTACTAAGAATCCTGAGTTACCAGGTGTGGAATCTGCTCCTGAAGCCAGAAAGGAAAGGAAAGACAAGGCTTTATGGCTGGGTTGGCCCCAAGTTGTGCTCTTTTAATTTTAATTCTCTTCCAAATTTTACCCTGTCTTCACTTTATTCTATCTCAGTGCTTAAAATACAGCAAGTACACAACGTTTTATGAAATTAATAAGAATTTAAATGTTATATAATTTCTAGTCTGTTATCTTCTCACTTATTTCACATTTCTCCTTCCTTTCATTCTGGTCTTTGTTGACCTTTCCTCTGTGTGTGCATGTGTATTTTAATTATCTGTCTTCTCTCTTCTTCCTTTACATGCCACTTCTTGTTTTCTTCTTACTCAGTACATTTATTTGCCAGTTGCAGCCACTCCAGCCTTTGCCCCCACCTTTTTTGTTTAACTGAACTTGTCCACCCTCTTTGGGTTTCTTTTCCTTCTGCATCTAATTCTTTTATTGTCCCAGAGCATCTTACTTTTTTGCTTCTCCAGCCTACCTACCACAGTCTCTGAGGGCCCATTGGTGTTGGGTAGTTCTGTGCAGGTGTTTTATAGAATAGAATAGACTCTTCTTCTGGCAGCATCACCTGGGTTCTAAGAGGAAAACTGTTGTGCAGAGAAGATGACGAAATCTGACTCATTTGCACTTACTGACTTTCTCCTCAAGAAAGATGTGGCTACTGCTCAGTGACAGGACTGTGTGAGATTGGAGGAGGCAGGTGGTGGGAAGGAAGACACATTTGATTTCACCGTGTCCATTTTGCCCCGGGACAGCTGTCAGCAGTTGCTTATCACAGTAATGGAGAGTACTTACCCTTTCTTTACTACTAATCAGAAACAATCTTATTTATTTATTTATTTATTTTAATATTTTTTTTTCTAACATTTTATTTATTTATTAGAGGGAGAGAGAGTGAGCACAGGCAGACAGAGAGGCAGGCAGAGGCAGAGGGAGAAGCAGACTCCCTGCCGAGCAAGGAGCCCGATGTGGGACTCGATCCCAGGACGCTGGGATCATGACCTGAGCCGAAGGCAGCCGCTTAACCAACGGAGCCACCCAGGCATCCCATGAAACAGTCTTATTTATTAAAAGAAAAATAATCTTTGGGTCTGTAACATTTTCATCAGGGGTCAAATTTTTGTCAAAAGTTACAAATTCTTGTAGCGATGACACCAGAGAATGTTGGTATCCTGAAAAGATTGTAATAACTTGGATATTTTAAGTATTTAGTTCCTAATTGCAATGTCTGTTTTAGACCAAGTCCAATCTATATCTATAGTTTCAAGTTAATTTCAAGTCAAATCACCCTGGCCATGTCTCTTCTTTACTCAACTATTCTCTGCAAGGCACCATGAAAGCTATTAAAAACAAAAACCAAGATTGACCTAGTATCTTTTCATGTCTCTCTGTATTTGGGAAGAGAAGGTAGAACACATGTATGAAAATCATGAGGCTGGATCTGTTTTAGAAAGGTAATGTAGACAGTATATAACATCTCCAGATGGGTTGAGTGTGGAAATTATCTTTAACATGGTTAATTAGGACTATTTACACTGAGTGGGGGAAAAATACAGACATAAATAATCTGATATCAGGTCAAGCCTTCAGATTTTTATTTTGGAAATTATGAATAAGAGATTGTGGGCTTGTTTTAAAATGTAATCAGGTGTTAAGAGGAATTAATTATGAGTCCCGTTCAGAGGAAGGGAATATCACTGTGGTCTGGTGGTAGGAAAGGTGGGACTTTATCTGGTTTTGAAGGTCTGGATGGGACTTCATTTTGCTCACTGTTGAATCTTGGGCAGCTAGAATAGCACCTGGCACGTATTTGATGAATAAATACCTGACAGATGAGTAATTTGTGAAGAGAAAGGGAACAACATTTCTGTCAGATGGGACCTCTGCCTCAGGAAGGAATGAATTTAGTTCTTCCGGGTGATAATCTGGGGTCTGCTCTGAAGAAGGTGAATAGTCCACCTTCTATTGGTGGGTGGGCGAGGTAGGGCCCATGCTGGTATTTATGTGTTTATGCCTTGCCTACTTGTTCTGGAATCGAGACTTGATCTGATGGCTTACCCTTAAATGGGGATGGAAGAGAACTTAGATAAAGTCATTTGAAAAACAAAACAAAAAAAATGATGATGTTCAGAATGAATTATGGTCGTGTGTGCTTCCCTGCAAGGATGCCTTAATAAATGTGTGTGTATAAAATTGAAGACTGTGTTGAAGGAGCAGGTATTAGTCTGAAGTTTGAAGAAATTGTGCACACTGACATACTGAATTTGGAAAGTGACAGGAAGTCAAAGAAAATTTCAAAATTCTAATACTTGGTGATTAGACATGGTGACTCCTTTGGCTGAAAGGGGAAAATGTGGAAGAGAAGCCAGAGAGACTGTGTGATAAACCCACTCATGGCACTTGGCATATTGATTGGTTTATATTCTTCAAATGTATTTATTTGTTGTCTTTTATAAGACATGTGTGTGTTCATAGATACAAAGTATGTTCCAATTTTCTTAATTCAGAGCTTTTAAGGACATTGTAACAAAAAAAACAAAATCCTACATGATGAGTGTGTGTGTGTGTGTGTGTGTGTGTGTGTGTGTGTGTGTGTTTTACGGGCTGTTTCCAAGCTGCTTTGATAAAAGGTTTATTTAAATTTCACCTTAAAAAAGTAGAAACTGCATTGAGTAGCATCAATTCCCCCTTGCACCTTTCATTATGCATTAGCAATTAACTCAGCTTCTCTCAGGTTGATGAATTTGAACTTGATCAATTATCTGATAGTAATTACCAGCACAGAGTGATGATTATTGCTGAAGTAACATTCTTATTTCATTTCTCTATGCATCTCAGGCCCTTCTCAAAGACGTACGTTTGTTTGACTGCAGAATATGACTCTTTTGGCTTCTGGCACTGAGGTCAAATTATTTTAGGTTTCTTAAATAGAGGAGTATTGAGAAAACAAATCCTCTGGTATTTTAAACTCTCCGGACATGGCCTTCTGGCCTCTAGGAGAAGGAAGGAATGAGGCCCAGTCTTTTCTCTTGTAGCAGGCTCAAACTCTGATCTTTGTGTTTCTGGACAATTTCCTTTCCTTTTTATCAACTCCTGGCAGGGCTGACCTGAATTTTTCTCTCTCCCTTGGAGTCCGTGAGCTTCCCCATCAGGAAGATGCCTTTCTGCTGCTTTGATTCTTTAGCATTCAAAGCACCTTTAGAACAGATATGTGTAGACTGAACGGCTAGCCTTTGCTCTTCTGGTTCTTTGAGCTCTTTGGAGATAATTGAGAGAGAAGGTGTATATGTTTGCTTGGACTGCCACAGTGAAGTACCACAGACTGAATGGCTGAAACAATAGAAACTTATTTTCTCAGAATTCTTGGGGATAGAAATTGGAGGTCCATGTGTCAGCAGGGCTGGTTTCTTCTGAGGGCCCCCTGTCCTTGGTTTGTGGATGACTATCTTCTCCCTGTGTCTTCACATCGTCTTCTCCTCTGTGTGTGTGTGTCCCAACTTCTTTTTTAATTTTTTTTATTTTTTTAAAGATTTTTGTTTATTTATTAGACAGAGATCACAAGTAGGCAGAGAGGCAGGCAGAGAAAGAGGAGGAAGGGAAGCAGGCTTCCTGCTGAGCAGAGAGCCGGATGCGGGGCTCGATCCCAGGACCCTGGGATCATGACCTGAGCCGAAAGCAGAGGCTTTAACCCACTGAGCCACCCAGGCGCCCCTGTGTCCCAACTTCTTATAGGAACATTGGTCCTATTAGTTTAGGGTCTACCCTAAAGACCTAATTTTACCTTAATCACCTCTTTTAAAACTTTATTTCCAAACAGTCAAATTCTGAGGTAGTGAGGGTTATGGAATTTGGGGGGATGCAAAATTTCACATGTAATAGACAAGTAAGACATTTGAGAACCTTAAAAGATGATTAAGGAGAAATATATGAAAGGCAAAACAGAGAAAAGGAAAATAAAGACTTGTTTTTTTTTGCAAGGAATAATAAGAGCTCATATGTGCGCCGTGTGTTAGCACTGACAGTATGTGTGTTAATATCGTCACAATATCCTCCCACCGTAACACAAGTTGCAAGATGCTATCCTTGATCTCAGATACCTTACCGAGACTCAGTGCTAAGTCTCCTGTCTTGCCCAAAGTCTCAGAGCTCAGGAGTGACTGAGCCTTGACCGGAATCCATCCCTTCAGAATCTGCCTGGTATTCTAGTCATCACCCATGCAGGGAGGCAAAAAGAAAGTAAGCTCGCTTGGGCAATGGCCTTTTGGGTGGTGTTTTGTTTTGGAAACTTGGAGGATTAGAGGCATCATCCTCCTTTCAGCCTTTGTGTTCTTGTTAGTGTTAACATTGGTGGTGCAGACCACAAACACAGGGAGCAAGCTGTAATTCTTTTGAGAAATAAAGATAAGTCTTGTTTTTTTGAAAGTCATTTTTATTCACGGTTTCAAGAATAAAAACAGTAGAGAGTGGTACAGTTAACTCTTGTATTCCTAGTACTCAGGCTCAACAATTATAAAAAAGTTTTACTAAAATTGCTTCATCTGTCCCTTCTTTGCTCTTAAAGCAAATCTCAGATAGGTTCCTTTCACTCTTTTTGATATGTACCTTAAAAAATAATAGGGACATTTTCTGAGCTAATCTTCATATCACTCAGAGTTTCCTCACTGCCTCAAAAATGCCCTTTTACAAGTTGGTTTATTCAAATCAGAATCCAAACGTGCCATGTATTCAATATACTACATTATGTTGGACAGTACATTTTCTTGCCTTTACTTCTTGTCTGTTGTGCAAAAAGATACTTTGTTTCCCCTGGCTCTGCAGCGAGAGAATGCTGTGACTTGATTCATTTAGATGTATACATTGTAGTAATGTTCCTTGGAAGTTTCAGAGCTCCTCACGGACAGAGCATATAACAGCTCTTAAAAACAAAAACAGTTCTGCCTTAGTTTTGAATGCATTTCCATGGTCTTAAAGAATCATGCAGATAATGATTTCTTTCTGTATACTAATTAACACCATGCTATTCTTAAAAGGCTAAAACTTCTCAAGAAAAACGTCCAGAATAAGTAAACATAATAAACATGAAAGTTATGAAGCATCTTTACGGAATGCATTGGTACACATGAGTACTACTTAAGGAACTTCTTTCATTAACATTGACTCATTACATTTTGTCCACATGGAACATTGTTTTTATGAGACTATTTTCCAACCATAACTCATGAATACCAAGCTGCTAAAACAAGTTGGTAAACACTTGCTTTTGTCAAACGTTATTTTTATAGTCAACAGGAATGCCGCTAATGTGAGTTAGCAAAGATTCTGAATGCAATTGTTTGTTGCCAGCTTTTAAACTATGACAGTCTTGTATTTTGCTAATGACTTTGTCTCTCCCAATAGGTATAAATGACCAAGGATTGTACAGAGTTGTGGGGGTGAGTTCAAAGGTCCAGAGACTTCTCAGTATGTTGATGGGTATGCCTCTTTTCTAATCATTTTCCATGCATTATTTATTTATGTTCATTGACTTCACCACTTACTTTTTCATAGTAATGTACAGCATACTTGTGAATCCATTCTGTTCTTCTCCTGCCTGGATGAGCTTTCTCCTGAGCAGAGATAGCTGATGCAGAGAAGTAGATAAGTGTTCGCCTCAGCACAGATTATCCACTCCCTCTTTACTGACTAAGAAATGATGTGGGGAGGGGGGTTTGGAAAAAGAATGCAGGCTCATGGCTGAAGGTCTTCTTGCGCTTGCTACTCAGAGGAGAGTAGCAGGCAGGCCCCTGCGATTTGCAGGGCTTCCAAATTGCCTGTCCAGAGTCTTGACAGTACATTTGGTTGGACAAGACCACTGGGACTCACTCATTTTTATGTTGCTTCCAAAACTGTCACTTGACAGCAAGGATCTGATTCTCCGGGATTCATTGGTATTCACAGTGGCTTGTTTGTAGTTTGCACCAGGCTCTTCTCCAGAACCATGCCTGCTCCATCTGTGCTGATAACACAGTGTTCTTTGGCATCGCAGGCTAGAGGAAGCCAGAAAGTGAATTCATTTCATTACTCCAGACATTACGTGAATGACAAAGCGCTTTTACATTACATGCTGCTGTCATTTCAGCGCCACCTGTAAGGGGCTCCACTTCTCTCCTCACCCCAAAGCAGGCTGCCTTTTGAGGAGTGATGATAAGTCATCAGGCTTGAGGGCCTGCATGTCAAACCAATCTGTTATTTTGACCTTGCTAAATATTAATTAACTTGATATCTCACTTTAATTAATCAATATTAACAATGCCCTCAGGTATGCTGTCAATGCATCTAACCCTGTCTGCATCTTAAAGCATTGTACGGAAGACTCAGTTTTCGGAAGCATAAACCAAGATGAATCAAATCAACTGACATGTTGCAGATAGGATTGCTTGTTTGGCTGTATTTGAATTAAAGATTTAATAAGCAATAACCTTTTTTTAGCTATTAACCACAGGAAAAATTGCCCGTCATCAGTTGGAGAGCTGTCTTAGAATACATTCGCTTTCATGAGCTGTTTTCATTTTCTGCCTCTCTGGTTTAACTTGGGTGTGTAATTTTGGCAGTCAGATTTTCCTTTTTACCATTAGTGGGCTCCAAATTAAATAGACTCAGGTTGCCAGTGGTTCAGTAGCAGCTGGAAGAATTTAATGGGACTCCAGCATCTGCTTTTAGTTAATTTTAAAATTAGAAACACTTCTCTCATTTCCAAGATGGTGTAATAATGATTAGAATTGGAAGACTCTGTTGGTATCAGAAGGGGATATTTTGGCTGAAAAGCACACTTTGGCAGTAAATTGGTCACAAGTATCCTAGCATTATTTTTATTATCTTGTTCACGTTCAAGGGAAGTTCAAACAAGGGTGTCTCTGTGGTCACGCTGAAGTGTTAAGCTGTCTCAAAAGTTGTTCTTAACCTCATAAAATCCCACTTGATCTACATCCCTGAACTAAGGTGGTAGTTTCCTCTGCTCATGGGAAATGTCTTAAGATAATCCTGAACTGGCAGGGTGTTTTAAAATACCTAAACCCTCAAAAATTTATGACCTGGAAAACGGTTTTCACTTTCTATGAGACTCAAGAGCAGAGAAGTCGGGGATACAATCATGATACAACCCGATTTCAGCTACTCACAAAGGAAATGCTGTGTTTTCCCAAGAAGTGATTCTTCAGGAAGTTGAAGAATTGATGAGAGGGAAAGATACTGACTTGTTATCTGCTTATAGGGGTGTGGTGGGCACTAGAGTAGAAATTTTTCTCACTTAATCCATGAATAATTCCTAGTATGAATGTAAAACTGCCAGTCACAAACCTTGCATTTTTATTAGGATTAATACCACTTTCTTGTTGCTTTGTTACCAACTCAAACTTAAAGCTCTTAACAGAATAGACTTATTCACTGTATCCTAATTTAAAATTCCCTTAAGAGATCTTTCCATCAAAAAAAAAATCTTTCTGCCTATCTTGATTCACTAAGTGTTCAAAACATATAATTTATACCTTTTACACAAAAAAGGATTTTAGAGTTTCTGTATATTTGTGTATACTCGGTCCCCTGGACATTCTTTGTTTCCACCTTTGCTAACCTCCCTATGTTGTTCCAGCGTTCTGTATCTTAAAGAGAAAAAAAAAAAAATTGGATGAGGCCACCAGATTTTTAGCTTTGCTCTTTTAAACCAATCCATAATTCCTCCCCTCTAGAGGAGTTAGTTCTGATTATTTTACTGCCCATTGTGGTACTAGGCAGTTATTATTATTATTTTTTTTTAGGTTACCATTTCTCTAGGTAGTATTTATTTCAAATTTGAATTTTTCAAAGTACAATTTCTGTGTAATGCTTTTTGTTCTTTGTAGAGATGAGAAATAATTTAATTTTTTAGAATCTTAGGAAAAATTCCAGGGCATTTACTATTTTTTGACAACTTCCATTTACTTGGTTTCTTTAGTTCTGGAGAGCTAATTATTTACTTGGATGTTTTTCTATTATTGCCGGTTTCTATGTAACATATTTGCATATTGTTTGAAATGTTTTAAGTAGATAAGTATGCTTGTGTAAATGTGATAATTTCTAAAGAAAGGATGCATGCTTAGTATCTTGCATGTTTTCTTCACCTGTCTTGTTTTTTGGTGTGTTTTCACTTCTTGTATTTAAGATTAAAATAAAAAATGTTTTTCCATTCTTTTCCTCTCCCATCTTCTCTCCGCCCCCCCCCCTTTTCCTCCACCCCATTCTTCTCTGTCAACCAGAAATACTAATGACAGTGGACCATACAAAATCCTTTAAATAGGCCTGCCATCTCTACTCCTCCCAGTCAGGTCACGGTGATGGGCTTTGTTTGTCTTCTTAGTCGTCTTCCATTCTGGGAGCAGAAGGTAGAGGTCTGCTACATTTCCTGGACCAACCTTCTTAAGTTTAAAAAAAAAAAAAAAAAAAAGCCCAAGTGAGCGATTGTCTTCGTTCCCTTTCCAGGTGTTTTTCTTTCCTTCCCCTTTTGCTCTAACAGAGGGCATGCACAGACATAGTTTTGTAAAAGTTGTTTGTTTAAATAGAAACTTGGAGCACTTGGGGAGGGAAGGGAGAAATATCAGATGAGGTGTCTTTGGGTGAGTCATGGATTTTTAGTAAATGGGGTGAGAATATAACAGATTAATTACAATAGCTATTGGTAAGTTAGAACTGAGATGGGTTAGAATTGTCAGTATTCTTCCCACCTCCCCACTGAAGAATGAAAACATCAGAGCGGGGTGGGGAAATGGTGAGAAAAATGTGGTGGTAGCTTATATGTGTTGGTGAATTTGGTGTTTATTTCTAAATTTAACTTGTAAAACAGGCTGGATGATTTTAACTTTAGACACAGAAGCATAGCAAACAAGAAATAGAAGTAATTTAGAAGTTTTACTTTATAAAATATTACTTGTTTATTTGAAGGACAACTTTTTTATATAGATCGGAGGGAAAAAGTAATGTAGGTGAAGAAATTCTGATTTTGATTATAAAGAATATCCTCAAAATTCATTCAATCAGTGTGCTCCGTCAAGTGGGGCCCAAGTCAATATTCAGAAGGGTGTCAGCATTTTGTATTTAGGTGGGGCCGAAAATTTCCAGTTTCAAAAAAAAAGAACACTGGTTACATAATTATGAAACATTAGCCCAAATAAAAAGTCAACTATTTGTATCTGTGCTTGTTAGTTTAGAGTTTTAACTAATCCCTAAGGGTGTTGTCCCTTGGTCAGAAAGGAAGCAAAATTCCTTCCTTGTTTACAGTACAACATATATTCTGATATGTGAACACTCAAGTGCATTTTTAAGTTTGGATCCCAAATAAGTTATTAGCAAATGTACCTGGTCCCAATGCCTCCACTGATTGTAAAAAACTGCTAGGGATGATTGAGTTATTTGAAAACAGTGAAAATTTAATAGAGGATTAGTACCATGGGCACTGTGTAGTCATTAGCTTCTGATATGACAGCTACTTTTTATCCTGTGAATTCAAAGGATGGCTTGTTTTTCCATAGAAAGAATATTATCCTCAAAATATAGACTGATTATTTGATAGAAAGATGAAAATAAAAGATTTCCTTTAGAAGCCTCCTGATTTTAAAATGCTGATTTGCCAGTAGCAAGTTGATTGAAAATGTTATTTGACTTGTATGTTAAAATGAGATTTAAATAATTGATTTAATGAGAGAGAGAATATTCAGTTACTGAAGTAATTGGTTGGCAAAGCCTTTAGAACAGAATTATTTAGTCCTAGTTATAAAGGATTGCACCTTTAATCAGGGTACTTAATTTGATTTCTTGAATGTATCTGTGGCTTGTCTGACAAGCTCAGTAACAAATGAGTTCTGAATTGTAGGAACTGATCAAAATGTAATCAGTGTCAATTGCCATTGTTGTAGTTTATTGCATGTTGCTGTCAGTTGCTGTAATCAAGAACTGCTGAAGTGCTTTAAAAAGTCCCCAGACTTTGGAGTAATTGACTTCCTATGTATGATGTTATGGCTATGGAAGAATCATCACTTCCTGTTTTACTTTGTTTTCAGAAAGTTTGGGAATAACATTGAGTTGCCATCTCTCCTTCCTCCTGCCCAAGCCCAAAGCTTTATCAGTGGCCTGTCTGCCTGAACGCAGCGGTCCCATTCTGACAGGCTTTTCTTTTCAGTGCCTTTCAGGAGGAAATAACTAACAAGACGTTTCCTCTCCTATATAGGCAAATATAGTGTAAGGGAGGGAAAAATGAAGCCTGAAATGACTCATTTTCTTAGGTCTTGGTTGAAACATCATCCCAGAGTGAGGGAGAAATAAAATCTCTTCCAGGAATGTGATTTTTTTCCTTTGGATGATGGGAGTGTAGAAAACCAGGCAAGTTCTGTTGATTGTTTAATATCACTCATCATAACCCATTTGCTGTCCCCTCCCTTTGAGTAGGAACCACCTCTGAATGCTTATACTTCTAGTGACTCAGCTGTGGTAATTGCCTACTCATTTAAACAATTTATGGGAGTCTGTACACATTCCTGATGTGCTTTGCCGCTCTTCAGAGTTCTGTGAGAGCGTTTACTTGATTTCCATGGTGCAGGCGAAAATCTGAAATTCAGACAGGTTTGTAACTGACTTGGTTTGGGTGGTGTAGGGAGCTACTCAGGGTGGTGGCGGGATTTAAGCCCAGGTTTGTGATAACATGCCCACCCACCCCACCTCTGCCGTGCTGAGCCAACAGCCAGGTACAGTAGCCCAGCCTTAGAAGTACCTCTGGGTACTACCTACCCAGAGTACTTGTCTTTCTCTTCTGCACCATTCTCTCCTTTTATTTCAACCACGGCTCACTTTTTCCTTTTCAGACTTTATTACCTCTCTACCCCTCCCATTTGTTTGTTTGTTTGTTTAAGCCCTGCATCTTTTTCTATCTAGTTTTTTAGCTATCTGAAAGGGCATTTGGAAGAAACACATCATTAACACTTTTAGGACAAAGAAAACTGGTTTCATTCAGAATGAATGTCAGAAGTGTTGCATAGAGGCTTCTGATAAGTATTTCTTAGATGAGTGTATTAACTGCAATGTTAATGTGAAAGTTGAGTTTTAATGTGTGTATCACCATATTGTTATTTTGGTGGATCATGCGCTAATCTTCAGAAAGGTAATAATGTTGAGTACAGATCTTAGAAGCGTGGGACCAAACATACTGTCCTTTCTTCCCACTGACTTGTTGCCATTTTGACATTAACAGTGCTGTTTCCCTTGTCATAACAAGTGTAATGACCGTAATGCCACCCGAGACACAGTAAAATATGTAGACACTGCCAGTGCCATACACTCGAAGCCATGGCAGCTGAGTATTGTCTTTAATAATAGTAATAACTAGCTGCATCGCGGTCATCATGGCTGTGTATGCTTTGAGTTGTGGATATTGAAATGCCCCACTCTGTCCAGGTCTTCCCTTCTCCCAGCCCTATCTTGTCCTGTTCCTTTGATCTCCACTACAGATCTTCTTCTTCTTCTTTTTTTTTTATTTTAAAGATTTTATTTATTTATTTGACAGAGATCACAAGTAGGCAGAGGCAGGCAGAGAGAGAGGAAGGGAAGCAGGCTCCCTGCTGAGCAGAGAGCCCGATGCAGAACTTGATCCCAGGACCCTGGGATCATGACCTGAGCCTAAGGCAGAGGCTTTAACCCACTGAGCCACCCAGGCGCCCCAATCCACTACAGATCTTTGGAAGTTGCTTAGGACTGTCTAATAACGGAACACAGCTTATACCAGAAAAAACTGTGTATGTTTTTATAAAAAATCCCAGAATTAATTATTTGTTGTTTGGCCATTTAAAAGTGGAAGCTTTGTGAGCCATTGGGGGAGGGGGCATTGAATGTTCTGGTTTTTAATTATTGTTATTTTGTTTGTTTGTTTGTTTGTTTTGCTTGTTCACTAGATGTAAAAACATGCAATGAGGTGGACCTGGAGAATTCCATAGATTGGGAAGTGAAGACAATAACAAGTGTCCTAAAACAGTACTTGAGGTAAGCTCCTCTCAGTGACAGAAGGGAAACATGCGCTCCTGGGCATCTAACACACGGCAGATGCCGACTCTGCCTGGAGAGCTCAGTCATTGAGTTAAACCTTATGAAAAAGGGGGACATTTATGTGGGATCTGTGTCTTCAAAAGTGTGCCAAGTAGTAGCTGCATGTCAGTTGTTAGGTCAGTTGCAATACAATGGGAATAGACTTGTTTTTTTATTTTTTATTTTTTTTTAAGATTTTATTTATTTATTTGTTAGAGAGAGAGAGAGCGAGCACAGGCAGACAGAGTGGCAGGCAGAGGCAGAGGGAGAAGCAGACTCCCTGCCAGGCAAGGAGCCCAATGTGGGACTCCATCCCAGGACGCTGGGATCATGACCTGAGCCGAAGGCAGCTGCTTAACCAACTGAGCCACCCAGGTGTCCCCAGACTTGGTTTTTTAAATAGATGTCTATGGTAGATGTGAGTTTTAGGAGGTAAGTCTTAGTAAACATGAGGAAGAAGGCTATTTCCTGCATTCATGTAATCTTTTAGGCGAAAATGAAGTTTATTTTTCATTTAAATTTAAACCATTGAACTTAGAGGCTTATAATGATAACACATAAAGTTATTCAAAAAGAAGTTCACTTGAGATTTTAAGCTAAACTCAAGTATTTTTTTTTTTTTTTTTATGGAAGATATTTAGGACCAGGGTTAGCCAAGGGTTCAGCATCTCTATAGGTCATTGCCCTTTTTATAAAAAAGAAAGGAATTTAATGATAAAAAGCTTGAGATTAGCTGAGGAACAATACCCTGAGAGGGGAAAAAAGAAGTGAGTAAAAGGATGGAAAAACCATGACTGTAAATTCCTTTGCTGTGGTGCTTGGGAGGACTTTGATCTTTTGGCAGACAAATGGCAGTGCTCCCCCAGGACTAACTCTTGGTCACCGGCACATAGGATTCTGTGCTATCATTTGGGTTTGAATGAGCACATGAAATGAACTGCTATTACCTATTTCATATTTTATGCAATCCATCTATTTGAAAAATTCCAAGTCGGTAACCCATGGAGGTTAGTATACCGAATCCTCATGGCCCCATTACCCTGCGTCTACAGTTATCAACTTCCTACCCTTCTTGTTTCTTCAACCTCCCTACCTGCTACTTCTTTTGGATACTTTTTGAAGGATTTTCTAAAACATCATATTGCTGCCCCCATTCATCTGTAAGTATATGCCTACAAAAAGATATGGACTTAAAAAAGACTGTATAAAAGATAAGGAGAATACCATGATCATACCCAACAGATTTAATATCATCCAGTACTGAGTCCATGTTTGATTTTTTTACTGATTTTGTTTTTCAAGAGGTCTTTTCATATTTATTTAAATTCCTGCAGGGTTTGAATAATGTCAACACATTTCATTTGATTGATATGTTTTAAGTCACTTTTAATTTGCACAGTCACCTGCCTCTGCACAGCTTTCTTCTCCCTCAGCATTGTTGTACGTTTCTTTATAAACCTGGCTCCTTTTTCTTTTTTTATTCTTATTTTCTTAGGGATTTATTTATTTATTTTAGAGAGGGGGGCAAGGGGTGGGGCAGAAGGAAAGGGAGAGGAAGAGAGTCTTAAGCAGACACTTCATTGAGAACGGAACCCAGTATGGCTCTTGGTCTCACAACCTGGAGATCCTGATCTGAGCTGAAACCAAGAGTCCGATGTTCAACTGACCATGCCCCCCAGGTCCCAACCTGGGTCATTTTAAAGTAGAAATGGCAGATTGTGTCATAGTGTCATTTAATGTGTTTCTCTAGCCATCAGAATTCCTGTAAACAGTTAAATCTATAGAATTCATTAGATTCAGAGAAGGTTTTTAAAATATTGATTTATTCCAAGAATACATCATAGTGGTGATATATTAGAAGGCGTGTTACTTGGTTGCCTCATTTTTTTGCCCCCCCCGCCCCGATTTATTTATTTATTTTAGAGAGGGAGAGAGCGAGAAAGAGTGCTAGCGGGGGGAGGGGCAAAGAGAGAATCTCAAGCAAACTCCCCACTGAACATGGAGCCCAACATGGGGCTTACCCTCACAACCCTGAGATCATGACCTGAGCCGAAATCAAGAGTTGGACACCCCAACCGACTGAGCCACCCCAGTGCCCCTGGTTGTTCCACTTTTTAATGAGATTAAAATTTATCAATGGATAGATGTATATTACCTATTTTTGAGTATTTTATTTAAACACGTTATTTTTAACCACTGTTTAAATTTTTTTTCTTAAACTGTGAAGTACATTATTGTTGTCCCTAGTTGATAAAGGGATAAAATTAATGCTCAATCTATGTGTTAATGTCTCCCTGTCTGCCACTGATAACGACTAACTGGTTTGGATGAGAATTATGGACAAAATGAATCTTCTAAGCTCCCACCTGGGGATTAGAATGTCAGCTTCCTGAGGACAGACATCTTATGTGTCTTGTTCATTGTAATATCTCTAGCATCTAGAGCTATACCTGTCACCAGGATATGAGGCTTCTTGACTGGGGAGATTTTGCTTCCCCTAGGAGATACCTGGCAATGTCTGGAAATAGTTTTGGTTGCCACGATTGCTAGAAAGGGGTTGCTACTGGCATGCAATAGGGGGATGCCAGTGATGGGCTTCTAAACATCCTACAGTGTGGGAAGCAACCTACCATTGTCCCCAAAGGTACAGAATGTTAGTAGTGCTGAGACTGAGAAAGCCTGTAAGAGATGGATGAAGGAAAGGATGGGAGAGGGATATAAAAATACAGTGAGCTGCACATGTTAACTTGATGAGCAAAGGGTGCTCATTTTATTAAACCCATTTTATTCTTTGGTAAATTCATGGCTAAGACAGTTAAAGGGATTGACCAAGGGGACTCAGTTATTGGTGAGAAACTAAAGGCAAAAATCCAGTTGTTTTATAATAAATTGTATGAGTATATTTTTTCTTTCTTCCTCTTTCACTCTTTTATTTATTTTTTTTTTTTACCCTGTTCCACATGGTTCTTTTTTCCTGGTGGGGTAAGTAGTTTAATAAACTTAGAACATCTTTTTATTGAGCACCGCACATAAAATTTCTTTTTGGTTCTTGATGCTTTGTGAAGCTAGTCCCTTATTGCTCCTGGTCTTATGTTGCTTTTTCTGCCTTTTTCTCTTGTTACGTTGCTTTATCCTTCTGAATTCTGGTTTTAAGCAAACATTGCCTACAGAACAACATTATGAGATGCTATTATTATATAACTTCCCTCCTAACAATATACACAGTCTGCCTGAATGTGATAAAGTGATTATCATAAAATGGCAGATGCCTTGGGAGATTTTGAAAGTTAGGTTGCTGTTCTTTCCCCTTGTTATTTTTAGCAACTAAAAATGCAGTAATTAGGATTTAAGTAATACTTTTTTCTGGTGATGCACCAAAGGGGAGAAGATGGAGATTTTATTTTGGCTATCTGGTTCTGGCCTGAGCCTGTGCATTTCTTTCAGCACAGGAGGTAATATGGTGTGATGGTCAAGAGCATAGTGGGAGCCAGCCTGTGTGGGTTGGAATCCCAGCTTTGTCACCTAAGGTACCCTAGCACAAAGTTGAATATAGCTTTTCTCACCAAAAAAGCTGTTGCTCTTGAATTCTTGTCACTGCAAATAACCCAGCCATCTTATTGGTTGGAAGATTGGAGATGTTGGAAGTAGCTAAACCCCTAAAACACTAAAAGAAGGATAAAGATGTGCAGAGGATACGTGTATGGCATCTTCGTATTTCTTCTACTGACCTGAGGCAGAAATTCCTTAGTATAGTGTTTTAGAGGGCTGAATACCAGCTCCCTGATGGATCACCTATCTATTCAGACCATAATTTTGATTTCCAGCAATGTGTGCATTACAACAGTTTCCCATTGTGAGGGGACAAATGAGCGGTTTTGTGAGGTTTTTCGTAAACTGATTTGACCTAGAGGAAACTTTTAAAGCCTGGAAATTGGAGTGGAACTTTTTGGGAAGAAAGTGCCAGCTTAGATAAATATTATGATTTATATTCATAGACAGGTCCCAAAGTGTGGCAAAGGGAGGTAGCTTTAAACCTGTTGAATGGCAAGTTGAGAGATACAGTGACTTGGTATGATACATTTTGTATGGAGAACTTGTCATGTTTATTACTGCTTCCTTACCATCAATAATATTTAATACTTATTATTTATGCTATATTGACTAGCAGACATATGACAATGGTAGAACTAGCTTATAGAAGGTATTTTGATACAAATTCATTTTTATTTGGAAAAGAAATTCTCCCTCTGGCTTTTCTAAGTATTCTCTTCCAACTCCCCCCCCCCCCCTTCAATTTTCTTTTCAGGACTATTTAGCTTTCCTTCTATGCCAAGTCATCATTTCCCTTCCTTGCCATTTTTCACATATTTTGAAACAAAGCCTGAAGGTTTATTTCTTTTTATTTAGGCTATGGTATAATTGATTTTATTTTTCTTCTTTAAATGAGAGTGTAGGAGATGAAGGGGAGGGAGAGAGGAGATAAGAAAGAGCTTTTCTTCACTAGGGCTTTAAGTTTTAATTGATATGCCTGTTGTCAGTGTGTGTGTGCGTGCGTGTGCATGTGCATATACAGTAGTATCCTAAGTTGTATGTAGGGAATATGACCTGTAAATATATTTTTACATCTGTTTTGTTTGTTTTTTAAACAGCTTTACTGAAGTGAAATTGACCTTGGTAAACAGTGTATTTTTATAGTGTACATCGTGGTGAGTTTGACATGTGCATACACCTATAAAGCAGTCACTGTAATCAAGATAGTGAACCTCACCACTACCCCCCAAAGTTTCCTCATTCCCTTGAGGAATCCCTCTCTCCCACCCTTCTGTTTTTCCTCCCTCATTCCTAGGCAACAACTGATCTGTTTTCTGTCAGTGTACATTAATTTGCATTCCTTAAAATTTCATATAAATGGAACAAAAATATATCTTTTTAAAAAAAAATCTGGGTTCTTTCATTTAGCATAATTAAGGGGTTCATTTATGCTGTAGCATGTGCCAGTAGTTCATTCCTTCTTATTGCTAACCAGTGTTCCATTGTAGGGATACACCACAGATTTTTTTTTTTTTTTAAGATTTATTTATTTGAGAGAGAGAGTACACATTAGTCGGGGAGAGGAGCAGAGGCGGGGCGGGGGAGAGTCTCAAGCAGACGTCCTACTGAGCATGGAGCCCGATATGGAGCTCTCTCTGAGGATCCTGAGATCATGACCTGAGCCAAAATCAAGAGTCTACTTTCATGCAATTAAATAAACTGAACTTTTTGTTGCCTTATTATATTTTGATAATTTTTAACTGTATTTTGGATACAAATTCTTCCTCAGCTGTGTGCTTTGCAAATGTTTTTTTCAGTCTGTGCCTTGTCTTTTCCTTCTCTCAATAGTGTCTTTCAAAGAACATCAGTTTTAATGAAGTTCCAGTTTATCAGTTTTTCTTTTTTTGAATTGTCTGTTTGGTGATGTATCAAGATATCTTTGTCTAATCCAAAGTCACAAAGGTTTTCTTTTATATTTTCTTCTGGAGGTTTTATAGTTTTAGGTTATACTCTCAGATCTATGATCTGTTTTGAGTTCATTTTTATTTAAGATATGAGATACAGATCCAAGTTTGCTTTTGAATATCAGTGCCCAATTATTCTAATACCATTTATAGGAAGAGCTGTCTCTTTTCCCCTGAACTGTCTATTGAGATGAGCATATAGTTTTTCTATTTCAGTTTGCTAGTGTGGCGAATTGCATTTGTTTTGTTTTAATATTAAGACAGTACCACATTTGTATGATAAACCCAACTTGGTCATGATGTGTTATCCTTTTATTTATCTTGTTGAATTTGAATCTTGTTGATTTTATTTGTTTTTGCTTATTCAGGGTTTAATTTACTCTTTTTTTTTTTTTTTCTGACTCTCCAAGATTAAAAGTGAAGTCATTGGTTTAAGACCTGTCTTCTTATATAGGTGTTGAATGATACAAATTTACCCCTAAATACTGCTTTACTAATAATACCCTTAAATTCTGATATGTTGTGTTTTCATTTCCATTTTGTTCAAAATACTTTCTAGTTTCTCTTTCTTTGGGGTTTTCTAGATATCTTTCTGTTACTGATTTTTAATTTAATTTTTACTGTAATCAGTGAAATAGCTGGTATAAATTAAACCCTTTTAAATTGATTGAAATTTGTTTGACAGCCTGAAATATGGTTTATCTTGATAAATGTTCCATGTATACTGGGAAAGAATGTCTTTTCTGCTCCTTTTGGATGGGGTATCATTTAGATGAGAGACATATCAATTAGGTAAAATTGGTTGATAGTTTTATTCAAATCTTCTGTATCCTGATTTCTTTGTCTATGTGTTATATCAGTTATTCAAATGGAGAACTATTTAAATCTCCAGCCATCGGTGTGGATTTGCCCGTTTCTTCTTACAGTTCCATCAGTATTTGCTATATGTATTTTGAAACTCTTGTTATTATTAGATACATTAACACTTAGGATTGTTATGTCATGTTGTTTTTTTTTTTTTTTAAGATTTTTTTTTATAGATTTTTTTATTTTTTTATTTTACTTGACAGACAGAGATCACAAGTAGGCAGAGGCAGGCAGAGAGACAGAGGAGGAAGCAGGCTCCCTGCGGAGCAGAGAGCCTGATGTGGGGCTCCATCCCAGGACCTTGGGGTCATGACCTGAGCCGAAGGCAGAGGCTTTAACCCACTGAGCCACCCAGGTGCCCTGAGATTTTTTTTTTTGACACACAGAGATCACAAGTAGGCTGAGAGTCAGGCAGAGAGAGAGGGAGGGGGAAGCAGGCTTCCTGCTGAGCAGAGAGCCCAATGCAGGGCTCAGGACTTGATCCCTGCACCTTGGGATCATGACCTGAGCCGAAGGCAGAGGCTTTAACCCAATGAGCCACCCAGGCGCCCCTGTCTTGTTGATTAATTGTCCTCTTTAGCAATACAAAATGAACTCCTTTATCCCTACATTTTTTTCTTGGCTTTTGTATATGTCTTAAATTTTGTGTGTGTGTATATGTCTTTGATTTTTCTTTTTTCTTGAGCATTTGAAGAGGAATTTCTGGGTTACATGATTTAAACCTCTTAGATTTTTAATATCTTGCCAGATTGCCCTCGAGGAAGACTGTGCAGATTGATACTTGTCTAAGTGTTCTTTAAGTGTTTTTACAGAGTTCAGAGATCTGGTTAAAATCATGTGGGCATTTTTGCATTGTTACATATTTCATATCTCCTTTATTTTGCAGGCATAAGTCAAAAATGGACATCCTATTTCTGTAATAGAGATTTGTAAGAGGAGAGGATATGATCTTTGTTTAAAATTTTTAATGTTTTCTTATAGCATCTTTGATTTATATCCTAGAGATGATTTTCAAAACTATATGCTTATATTTGGTTGGACAGAATATTTGACTTTAAGTTGTATGTGGAAAGAAGTTTTATATATAATCTCAGTTCTTTGTAAAGGTATATTCCAAGATTAAATATGAAATATTATGTGATTAGATCTGATAAGGATTTTTGGCTGCTAAAACTTTGTTAGTGCCTGGTACAGATAATAAATAATCCATTTGATTTATGTATCTATTTGATATGTAAAAAATTTCTTCGGGAAAGTTCTACACATTAACTGAGAAATGCACATGATATTTATAACCTTTTATAAAAAATGGACACAAAGAGCAGGGACCTGTTTGTATGTGTTTGGTAATTCTGGGCTGTCTTTTCATACAGGAGTCTTCCGGAGCCTCTTATGACCTATGAGTTACATGGAGATTTCATCGTTCCAGCCAGTAAGTATTATGTAGAGGTATAGTGGTTGACAGTGTGTCTGAAGTTTCCACATGAAGAATCTCACTTCATGTTCTTGTAATCTGTGTTAAAAATAGAAATCACATTAGAAGATATTTGATCTCTTTCCTCTTTTAGAGGGTGAAAAAGTGGGGCTATTGATATATTCATTCATTCATTCACATTTATTTATGGTCTACTATGTGCTAATCACTGGTAGATACTGGGTATGTGGAACCCTGAAAGAATTTCTGCCCCCAGGGTTCCATTCTTCAGTACGTATTGGGGCACACACACCTCTCATTAACCCATAAAACCTAGAATCATGACATGAGCAAAATGCTTTGGGAACGCAGAAGTATTTAACTTGCAGAAGGTTGGGGAAGATTAGCAGATTTGGAGAGATTAGCAGGTTGGAAATGGCTTCACATAGAAAGATACTTCGATGGAAATTACAGGCAGAAGAGTAATGTGAGATAATGCCAAAAGCCCACACAGTATCTGATAGTGAATTATATGTGATAAAATGTTGAATAAAAAAGGCCTATAGTCAGTAGAATTTTAATTTGTGATTAAATTTTTCGTGAGTCATACTCATTTGAAGTTGTCTTGTTTTCTCTCTCTTGTTTGTACACCTCAGTCTTTGTGTTGACACGTGGTGTTTAATCATCAGAATCATCTGAAATACATTGGTGTGAGGTATTTAATAGTTAAGGAGATGAAGGTTGAGACATATGAAGTCACTTGCCAGATTATAGGGATCTTTATTTAAAATTCAAAACCCTAGCTCCACTGGCTAAAACCTGCAGGATTGGTTTTCACAGGTGCACTGACAGTAGCTATAATTGTATTTTCATTTCCTTTTTTTTTTTTTCTTTCCCCTTGGATGTATTCCGTAGTTTAATCTGTTGAAAATTTTAGAGCAATACCTTTGGGTCCTCTGTTACTGCTGCCTGAACATTGCTTTAAACGTTATCTTCTTGTGAGGTCTTTATGGCAGCCTGGGTGAAGGTTCCTAGTGTGTTATAGAAAGAAGCAATGTGTAGGCCCAACTAGACTGTGCCTATAAAATCGGCCTTTGGAAAAGGCAAAAATATGGGTCTACTCACTTCTGTTTTCACGCGGAAGACAATTTTTTTTTTTAAGAGAATTTGTGTGATCAAGGAAGTGGGGGAAAGTTTTCTTGGCAAAAACTCAAGCAAATGCTTAGTTGTTTTGATTCCTTCCCTGTGGCATTTTTGGCAAGCAGGGAAAAGAGAAATTAAACTCTAGTCGGAGGACAATTGCTTCATGTTGTTCGCCTTAGAGACTGGAAAAAGCAGAAGAGTGCCAGTTTTCATCTAAAATCCTTTGAGAATGGGAGAAAGATAAAGTGATTATGGAGTAAGGTTTTAAATTACCGCAAGTTAGTGTCATTATGATTATCACGCCTTGCAACTGAGGCTGGTGTGTTTGAGATTCTAATGTCAATGATTTTTACCAGATGAAGGCTTCATAAGAGGCAGGAACTTGCGAGTGGTAATGGCGGTAGGAAGGGAGTTTAAAGAATTTGTGGAGCCCGTCCTTGAGCGATGTGGTAGAAGAGACCGTAGCTTTGCCTACTAGCCCGGTGCCTTGTGTTTGGCCTCCCGAATTTCTGGGGATGCTGTAAAAGAATCTCCACAATGATTTGAATAACAGTCCCTGTTCCGCAGAAATACTATAGCTACTGTAATTACTGGCATGTGTTTGTACCCAAGTGGAGTTGCGGTTGGAACGGGACCTGTAGTTACCTTCTTTAATGAGAAAAGTACATGTGTTAAACTGCTGTATCCAGTATTCCCACCGTGGTCTTTAATTTTTTATTTGAGTCTCTGTGAGTACCCCTCTTGGTCCTCACTGTGCCTCCCTTAGGAAAGAGTGTGGGAGCAAATTCTTTCATCTTCTGCACATGGACTTGCAAGAATTACATAAAAACAGTTATAGAAGTCAGGTGGCCAAAATTAGTCTCCCCTTTTGAATATTGTTGGAAAAATTGGGACTGTGGTCAGGCTATCATTTTCCATTAACAATGACACAGTTGACCTTGGGGTGTGAAAGTGTCTGTTAGCAGAGCTGACTGCTAAAATTATCAAGCATCGCGCCGGTCTTTGTTATTGCCTCTCACACCAGCACGGAAACTAATTTTTGATTCCTTTCAGTCAAGTGTGGTTTCCATTCATTCTGGGCTGTTGAGATGGTCCCTTTTGCCTTCCCTGCTGAGAGTTCTGGAGGTTTCTCTTGGGTCCCTTTATTTTCTCTCCTCAGTTTCTTCTCTGTAGGCTTCTGTTGAGAACCTGTGGGTTAATTTCTGGAGTGCCTCATACAAATATGTATTTTATTTCTTTTTTGTCACCACAAGACATTTTTTGTTCTTCATTCTTAAAAAATACCGACTGTTCATTGTTGAATACATTGGGAAATTAATTTTTTTAAGAGAAAATTAAGAGTGTTAACCCTCTCAGTTGAGAAAGTTAATTAAAATTGCCGAAAGGAACTAGAGTCTCTCTATATGGAAAACCATTCCTTTGTTTCTCCTTTCTTTACTCACACACAAAATACTTCACTTGTGACACCTCTGGTCACCAACAGTGTGGGCTTTTTTCCCCCACGCCAACCAATTCTGCGACCAGCCGAGCATCCTGAGATTAGATTCAGTTCTGATTCTGTCTACCTGGAGTTAGCATCAGGTCCTGCAGGGCAAGGGCTCAGTCCCACAAGCCTGCCCACACTTGAGACACCAGTTGTGAGTCCCAGGTTGTCTGCAGGACTTCTGACTAACTGGCAGAGTTTTACAACCCCCACCTTAGGTATGATAAATGGGACTCAGAACTCAGGGAAGCACAAAGTTGTATTTGCCAGCTTATTATATAATAAAGGATATAATAGAGGATACAGATGAAGAGCCAGATAAAGAGATACATAAGATCCGGAAGTGTCCTGAGTGCAGAAGCTTCTGTCCCTGTGGAGTTGGGGTGTGGCACCCTCTGGCCATGTAGATGTGTTCACCCACTCTGAAGTTCACCAGACTGTACTTTTTTTGTGGAGGTGTCATTATGTAGACATGATGGATTATAAATTCCATTTCTGGAGAATGAGAGGTGGGACTGAAAATTCTAAACTTCTAATTATGGCTTGGTCTTTCTGGTGACCCTCCCCCATCTGGGAGCCCACCGGAAGTCACCTTGTTAGAATAAAAGATGATCTTATCATCCAGGGAATTCCAAGGGACTTAGGAGCTTGGTATCAGACACTCCTCTTTCACTTAAGAAATTATGGGGGTTGTCGGAGCTTTGTGTCAGGAACTAGGATCAAAGACTAAATATTAGAACAAAAGGTTCTCTGAGCACTCCTATTCATAAGACTTTTAGGAGTTCTATGTCAGGAACCAGAAGCAGAGACCAATATATATTTCTTATTACTTCATACCATCCATCTTGTGAGAAAATATAATAAACTCTTAGTATAGAAATTCGTAAAATGAAAACATAGTTTACTTGGTCTGTGCAGGGATGCAAATGATTGTGCCCATCTAGGGAAGGCTATTGGGTGTCTGTGTGGATGTTTTTCTATGGTGTTTATTACCTCTGAAAATGTTAGTCCATGGTCTGGGTCTTAGCCTTTAAGGCTCAGAGTTCTTGATATGTCATACTGATAAAAATCAGACCCATTCAGGTTTGGACTCATGTAAATCTTAGCTCGAGAATGACCACTAAAGCCTGGATGCCTAATATAGCATCATACAAAAATACTTCCTCCTGAACAAGAATACTTGTCTTGCTATGTTCTGTATGTTTTCTTTTAGTAATCACATTACCTGGGAAGCAAAATCATAACCACAAAGCTCTTAAGTCATTTATGATAAAAAATGTAACTATTAAAGAATCTAGGGCACTGGTATTCGCCTAAGTAGAATGTTCTATTCTAGTTGGTAAACATGTGTGGGAAGCAGGAAAATCATGTGGTCTTAATTGGGAAGGACTTGGAAGCCTGGACATTAAAGGAATTGAATGCCTAATGACATTGAGCTATTTTAGCCAGATATATTCATTTCCCAGTGGATAGGGTCACCCACAGAAGAACTCAAATACTTGATGTCTGTTGAGTGAAGCACTTTGGGTAGTGTTTGGATGTTTACCACTAATATTTTCCTAAAATTACTGTACTGTTGACATATGACATTTAAATATTGAAATAACTTAATATTTACCTGCCTTGGTATCTTTGATAAGCTCCAGTAAGCTATGATCATCTCTTTTTCAGTCTCTGTTAGTTGGCACAGCATCATAGACATTAAGTGTTGTGGATGCTGATTTTTAGTTTCGCAATTAAAAACGCCTTGGTATTACCGTAAACTAATTCCCTGGCCAAGGTTAGGGTCTGGTATTATGATTAACTCAGTGTCCTAGATTTTTAAAAAAGTTATGATTTTCATTATATAATTTATACAAATTAAAATGAAATGCATATAGCATAGGCCACTGAGGATAATTTATCTAATTATATAATTTATCATTTAGAAAACTTCTCTTGAGTGCCTTAAAGTTATTATTATGTTACAACCACATGGAAATGCCCGTTTAGTAGGGATTTCTGATTAGCTCAAAATATAACGGAGAAAAAGTAGTTTTACTTTAAAAGCCTTACTTTCGGGGCACCTGGGTGGCTCAGTTGGTTAAGCATCTGAGTCTAGATTTGATTTCAGCTCAGGTCATGCTCTCAGGTTCCAGGATTGAGCCCAGCATTGGGCTCTGCGCTCAGCAGGCAATCTGTTGGAGAGTCTTTCTCTTCCTCTGCCCCACTCCCCTGCCCTCCTCAAAATAAATAAATAAATATTTTAAAAAGTGCCTTACTTCCAAATACCCTTCTTTTTGAAAGAGGGGGGAAAAGCAGACTTGAGAAAAATGAGTGTGATTTCAAATGAAGATGGCTGTGAGAGTGGCCCTCAAAGAAGGAAGTGGAAGGTTTGATTCTGTTTTTCAAAACTGAGTCTACTGTTTTTAGAAATGAAGAACCTTAACCTTAGAGAGTGGGAAATGATTTCTCTAGCTTGTGTTTCTGAATAAGTAATAAATCCCCAAATGTTAAAATTATATTTTTTGAGAGAAATGATTATTAATCACAAGGTAGACAGCATCAGTTAGAAGTAGCTTTTTAGTGCAAAGTTTTATAAAATTTTATAAATTATATAAATCATAAAATTATAAAATTTAAAGTTTTTGAATGCATGAAATTCTTATTATAGGGAGTTATCTTTTTATTCCTTTGGAATTTTTATTATTTTTCAGAGCCCTGACTTTAAATTTTCTTCTAGTTTATTTTTATTTTTATTTTTTAAATTAAAACTGTGAATTAAAAATGTTATTTTTAAAAAATTTCATTCATTTTCCTCCAGCTTTGATTTAGTAAGGAATTATCTTGGTTTTAACTCCAGACAAAAACTTGTATAATTTATCACTTAATTTTTATTTTTTTAAGTATTGTATATGAAGCATTGACACACAGTGTTTGTTACATTAGTTTCAAATGTACAACAGAGTGACTTGACAAGTCTATTTGTTACACTCTATTCATCACAAGTGTAGCTGCTGTCTGTCACCGTATCTCACCGAATCTACTACATGCCCTATACTGTACCTTCTAGTCCCCTTCGCCCATTTGCCCGTCTCCCTCCCTACCCACCTCCTGCAACCACCTGTTTGTTCTGTGTTTATGAGTCTGTTTCTGCATTTTTGTTTGTTTATTTTTGTTTGTTTTTTTTAGATTACACATTTAAATGAAATCATACGGTATTTTTCTGGTGACTGATTTCACCCCTCTAGGTCCATGTATATTGCTGCAAATGGCAGGATCTCATCTGTTTTTATGGCTGAGTGATATTCCTTATTGACTTTTAGGTAGTTGTACTTTTGTTTTCAGTGACAAATTTAGTCTATATCTAAGAGGTTTTATTGTTTTTGTTCTTTAAAGATTTTACTTATTTGAGAGAGAGAGTGCAAACAAGGGGAGCGGCAGGCAGAGGGAGATGGAGAGGTAGACTTTCCACTGAGCAGGGAGCCCCACTTGGGGCTCAATCCCAGAACCTTGGGATCATGACCTGAGCTAAAGGCAGACACTTAATGGACTGAGCCACCCAGGCGCCCCTGTATCTGAGAGTTTTCATTGTGTGATATGATTTGATTATTCTGCTTTATCAGATGCCTTTTCATTTCTTAGCCTTTCTGCTTCCTTTGTCTTTAGCAACAACTGTGTCCTGTGTTGTGAAATCTCATTCCTCACTGTAAACCATTACTATTGGAAGTGTTAACTTGAACAGACTTAACTGCATAATCACTGGAAGGAACTCAGATGATCATAGAATTGATGGTATGGGCCTCCTTTTAAAATGACATGGAGAGACGTTCATGGTACCTTAAATGAAATAGCCGGTTCACACATTTCATTTCAAAAAACCAAATTTTGAAAGGATTAAACCTAAAATTTGCCAGCCTCAGTTAGGTGAGATTTATTATGGGTAGCTTAATGCAAGTGAACTTTTTGTTGAAACATAATAGAAATGCACATGAATAATAAGTATATAGCTTAATGAATTTTCACATATTAAGACAGCTGTGTAAGCAGCCCTGGATCAAGAAATAAGGTATTGTCAGAATCCCAGAAACCCTTTCTCGCACCCGCATAGTCCCTCTGACATATGAGCACTCCCCTGACTTTTTTTAATTGATTTATTTGACACAGAGAGAGAGAGAGAGAGAGCACCAGCAGGTAGAGCAGCAGGTAGAGGGAGAGGGAGAAGCAGGCTCCCTGCTGAGCAAAGAGCTTGAGGTGGAACTTGATCCCAGGACCCTGGGATCATGACCTGAGCCGAAGGCAGTTGCCTAATCAACTGAGCCACCCAGGTGCCCCACTCCCCTGGCTTTTGACACCATAGGTCCAGAGGTTAAGGTTACTGTATTTGCATTGTATCTAAATGGAATCATCCAGAATACCCTCATTTGCATTCAGCTTCTTTTGGTCATCTTGTGACATTCCTCCCTGCTGAGTGAATGAGCAGTTCATTCTCGCTTCTAGTGGCATAGGATTCCTTTGTATGAACACACCACAATGCATTTATCAGTTCTGTTGATGAGACTTGAATGGTTTCACTTCTGGGATTATCAAGAGTGCTACTGCTGTGAACTATCTAAAATGTGTCTTTTAGTGAACATTTATGTGCATTTTTCTTGGTTTTGAGTAGAATTTTTGGGTTGTGGGTTGGAATGCATGTGTTCAACTTCAGTAGGTACTACTGCCAAAGAGTTCTCCAAAGTGATTGTGCCATTTAATTATTCCCACGTAGAGCTCCATTTACTTCATATCCTTGCCAGAACTTAGTAATACATTCATTTAAAGCCATTCTGCTGGGTGAGTAGTAGTAGCTCATTGTGGTTTTAATTTTCTTTTGCTGATAATGAGGTTTAGCACTTTTTCATGTTTATTGGTCATCTGGCTAGCCTCTTTCCTGAAATTCCTGCTCCAGTCTTCTGCTTATTTTTCTTTTGGATTGTCTTTCTTTTCGGATTGATTAGTAGTTCATAGTCTGATGGCATGTTCTTCCCCTACTACATGTATTTCAAATTATTAGTGATTGCTTTTACTGAGTTGTTTTATGTATGTTTTCTAAAATGTTAACAGAACAGATACTTAGTTCTTACAGTAAGGAAAAAGTAAAACCATCAACATTTTGAAGAAACAGATTCCTGAAATCTGACAAAGACAAAAACCGTATTATTTAACTTATATGTGGAACCTTAGAAAAGACAAACAACAACAACAAGCAAGCTGATAGATACAGAGAGCAGATTGGTGGTTGCCCAGGGCTGGGGAGTGGGCAACATGGGTGAAAGGAGTTGGAAGATACAAACTTCCAGTAATAAAATAAGTAAGTCGTGAGGATGGAATGTGCAGCATGGTGACTATAGTCAGTAACACTGTACTGTATATTTGAAAGTTGCTAAGAGTAAATCTTAAAAGTTTTTTTTCTAAGATTTTATTTATTTGGGATAGAGCTTGAGAGCGAGAGAGCATTGGTGGGAAGTAGGGTCAGAGGGAGGGTAGAAGCAGACTCCTCACTGAGCAGGGAGCCTGATGCGGGACTCGATCCCAGGACCCTGGCAGACGCTTCACCAACTAAGCCCCCCAGGCACCCCAATCTTAAAAGTTCTTATCACAAGAAAAAAAATTTATAATTGTGTGGTATTGGATATTAACTAGATGTATTGTGATGGTCATCTAACAATATGTACAAATATTGAATCATGTTCTATATATAATACAATATTATATGTCAATTACATTTCAATAAAAACAAATTCCCCTTTCTTGATCTGCTTTACCTCTCTTCCCCCTTCCCTTCCATTTCTTGATTTTTGAACCAATGTTCTGAAATTCCACTCTCTCTGTCCCTTCTAGCCACTCACTCTTTAACCTCCTTGTAACCTCCACTCTTTAACCTCCTTAGGAGTCCTTGTAGAAGGACTCCTGGCTGGCCAACTTAGTGGTGGGTGTCCAGGCCCTCCTCCCAGTCTTGCTCTTGCTCAGTCCCTTGTTAACCCTTGATACCACTGGCTGCCCAGGCCTTTCCTGTTTCTTTCCATTTGACTTTCTCATGACATTGAACCTCCTGGCCCTCCTGCCTCTTCCTCCTCCTGTGCTTTGTTTAGCCCCCAGCTGGCATCTCCACTGAACCCCAATGGAGCTCTTTTCTCCACAAAACATCCTGTTGGCTTTCTGAAGTAGTCAGGCAGCTTTGGCCATGTGCTGGAGATCCCCATGCCTGTCCAGAGAATATTGCTACCTTCATCTCTAATGCCTCCTGCCATTCCCAGCTCCCTGCTAGATGTCTGCCCCTTGCACATCCCTCCCTCTGTCACTCCCACCATCATTGTCCCCTTCAAACCAGTGTTGTCTCCTCTGCTCCTGTCTGTCAGTGGGACTGACCATACTACTGCATAACCCTGGCATGAAACACTGGTTATCTTTGCCTTCTTCCTTCTGATCCATGGCCGGTCTGCAGCTAGATCCTGTCAATTCTATGTATTCCATAGGAGCGCTCACATAGTAAGAGTAATGCAAAAAACAGTGGAGATGATGGCTAACACCGATGGAGCACCTGCTGTGCCCACCACCAGCGCTCAACCCTTTGCAGGTGTTACCTCACCGAATCTCATAATGGCCTTTGGAGATAGTGCTGTTAACTTCATTTTGCAGACGAGGAACTGAGGCCCCAACCTTCTGTTAGCAGGCATCTTGCTCTCGCTGTCAGTTGGAAGCAGCAATTCTGATGCCTGCTCTACTTCCTTCCTTCTAATTCTGCCACCCGCCCCCCTTCCTGCCTCATTATTACCTCTAGGCCAGATACCATTTCCCTCCTAATTTGCTTTTCTCCCCATTCGAATCCATCCTCCAAAAATGTCAGGTATATCTCCCCAAATTTGACTCTGTTCGTATCTCTTCCCAGCCTTACTTACAATGACTGATTTAGTAGCCAATGACAGAGACTGATTCTTCAAATTAGCTTTTACAAACCAGAGTTTGGCCTCAGACTTTCCATAAGCTTAAGGTGCTCTCTTTCCATAGGCTGTGCATTTTCTTATATCATTTGTAGAATCTGGAGTGTGTCCCTGACTCATCATTTCTTCCTTGCTTTAAATGCTTCCCTGCTCTTCAAGACCCAACTCAAATGCTGTCCTTTATGTGAAACCCTTTCTCAGCTTCTCCTGCCAGCTCTCTGGGAGCCTCAAGGCAGTCCGTACTCACTGAATTCTCATCAGTCTCTTCTTTGACACCCCTGAAAATTCCAGTGGAGGTATCAATAATAAGCATTTTATTGATTTGGTATTTTCTGTCAAGAACACAATAAAAGGAATTTGAGTGTGTTGCTAATAAGAGCCATGGATAATTCATTCCAAAATCTCAGGGGAAAGTGAGTGTGTTAGTTCCCTCATTGCTGAATAGCTTCAATCAATCAATCAGTCAATAAGTAAGTAAATTCACTCACTCACACAATTCTAGAGAATGGAAGTCTAAAATCAAAGTGCAGGTTGGGGCCAACCTCTGAAGGCTCCAGGGAAGGCTCTTACCTCTTCTGGCATGTGGTGGTTCCCAGCCATCCTTGGCATTTCTTGGTTTGTACATACATCACTCCAATCTCTGACTCCATTGTCACATGAGAGTCTCCCCTGTGTCCATCTTCATATGGCCATCTTCCCTTTGGTTTTTTGTTTGTTTGTTTATAAATAATATAAAATAAATTTTATTTTATATTATTTATTTTCCCTTTGTGTCTTTGTTTTCTTATAAGGGTACTGGACATACTAGAATAAAGGACCACCCTGTTCCAGTATGATCTCATCTTAACTAATGGCTTCTGCAATGACCTTATTTCCAAATAAGGGCATTATGTTAAGCTTGTCTTTTTATTCTGATGTTTTGATATCTGGGGCCTTACTGATTCTAGGGAGAATGCCCTTTCTGGGGCTAACCAATTCCTTGAGGTAGTAAACTGAGCATGCTTTCTATATGCCAACCAGTCCAGAGCCCATTTTCTCTTCCTGACTCTGTCTTTTGGGCTCTTACACTTCAAGTCCATATTCTCCTGCCCTAATCACCTCAGGGACAGGTACCAGATGTCTCAGCACAGCCCCTATGCTCTAAAACCTGCTAAAATAATTCAAACCAACCAGTTCTGAGTCTGCTTACTCTGCCTCGCCTCTTCCTTCACATGGAAAACACATTAAAGCCTCTTGCCCACATTTCCCCCTTCTTCCCTCTGCCTCTTGGCTGACCCTGGCTTACCACGCCTCCTGTTTTTAGGGGGTATAAGTATAAAACTCTTCCTTCAGGGGCGCCTGGGTGGCTCAGTGAGTTAAAGCCTCTGCCTTCGGCTCAGGTCATGATCCCAGGGTCCTGGGATCGAGCCCCACGTCGGGCTCTCTGCTCAACAGGGAGCCTGCTTCCCTTCCTCTCTCTCTGTCTGCCTCTCTGTCTACTTGTGATCTCTGTCTGTCAAATAAATAAATAAAATCTTTAAAAAAAAAGAAAACTCTTCCTTCAACTCAGTCATTTCCCTGTCTGCGTGTCTTACCATACCTGATTGAAATAAATCCCAGGTATGTTTTCAAAACAGTTATGTTCTGAGACATTAAGGGGTTATAACCTCAGTGTATTTTTTGGGGGGATAAAACTCAACCCTAAGAGGGAAGAACCTATTTGCCCCTATTTTATTTGCATTCTCTTGTGGGGCAATGACCCAGTGATTCGACTCCTTCAAGTGATGAGCCAACTTGAAGTGTAGAATGCAAGAAGGAGAAGCTGTAGTAGCCCTCTGTTCTTAAATATCACTTTACGGAAAGCCACTCATTGCATTCACACTGAAATTATCTCCTAGGGCAGACACAGAAGCCAAGAAGAGGCCAAAAGATAGATCCCCCCACCTTTTTGGGGAAAGGTATCAAAATACGTTTAAATTCTCTGTTGAAAGATGTTGAACAGATGAGCTGTTGTCATGGTTGATTTTTAGGAATGTATTTGATTCTGTGTAATCTAATTATTCTTTTTTTTTTTTTTTTTTCAAAGAAAGTGGAAGCCCAGAATCTCGTGTTAATGCTATCCATTTCTTGGTACACAAGTTGCCAGAGAAGAATAAAGAAATGTTGGATATTTTGGTGAAACACTTAACAAAGTAAGCCCCTTTGTCTTCCTAACTTTCTTTGTTTCACTCTGGGTGCCATGTGGGGTTCTTGGATTCGTGGCGGTTGGAAGTGGGGTTGTCTACACAATACCAAGACCACGCCTGGAAAGGCAGGCTGGACAGTTGACTCACTGTGTATGTTTTGGACAAGAACATTGAAATATGATGCTTTTGTGAAGTCGTATAATTATTTGCTTAACATCACTGCCAGCAACTTGGGGTTTGATTGGAAGTAAAAGAAGAGAATATTATACACTTCCCTGTACACAGATTCTGGAAATGTGATTATAAGTCTGTTAGCGAATTTAGCCTGGTTTCACACCTACCTAAGTTTAAACATGGCCTTTAAGTTAGTTTAATCCAGTAATAGGTAGCTATTTCATAGGATCCATTTTAGTCTTTTTATTCCCTCTTTGAGAAGCAAGCAAAATCTAATCATTTAGTGGAGAAATTAGCCCTTTCTTCATATCCAAATGACTCTTAGATCACTGTAGTTATAGAAATTTGGAGGTTAGAGGAAGCTGAGGAATGCTGTTTTAGAATGTTTTTAATTTTAATTATCCTATTTATTTTATTATGTTTTTATTTTACATAAAAAGAAAATGAAGGCCAGAGTATATATATTTTTTTTTAAAGAGAGGTTTTAAAAATTAATTATTTATTTATTTAGAGATTTTATTTATTTGTTTGTTATAGAGAGAGAGAGAGTGAGCACAGGCAGACAGAGTGGCAGGCAGAGGCAGAGGGAGAAGCAGGCTCCCTGCCGAGCAAGGAGTCCGATGTGGGACTCGATCCCAAGACTCTGGGATCATGACCTGAGCCGAAGGCAGCCGCTCAACCAACTGAGCCACCCAGGCATCCCAAGGCCAGAGGATATTATGACCTGTCAACACCAAGTGTCCTACAACTAGTGGAACCATATTTGTTCATTTAGTTAACACATATTTATTGAATGTCTTTTTTAGGTGCTAGTGGTTACATAGTTGAACAAGATAGACAAATTACCTGCTTTCATGGAGTCCCTTCTTTATAAGAAGGAAAAGATCATAAACAGATTACAAATAAAAATACAGAATAATTTCAGGTGATAAGTGATTTAAAAAATAGAATGAGGAGATAGAGAATATGTATTGGGTGTGTAACTGTAAAGAGGGTTATTATGGAAGGTATCTTGAGGATGAGGCTTTGATTTGAGACCTGAATTAAGCATTAGTGCTTCTGAGAACAGTTGTCTGGGTTGCTCACTGCACAAAGTATTGGGCCAAAGGGCTAAATGCGGGAGCTCTGACCAAGTTCTCTGTGCTTGTGAAGCTAATTCTTACAAAGGTGCCGTACAATTTGGTCATTACTTGAAGCCAAGGATATAATAGTCTGGGGAAAGAGGGGATATTCTAAGTAGAAAGGAATGGTAACAGAAGGTCTTCAGAGGGACACAAGCCTAGCATAAACATGGAATTATTAAGAAAGCCATTGTGGTTGGGGCACCCGGGTGGCTCAGTGGGTTAAAGCCTCTGCCTTCAGCTCAGGTCATGATCCCAGAATCCTGGGATCGGGCCCTGAGTCGGGATGTCTGCTCAGCAGGGAGCCTGCTTCCCTTCCTCTCTCTGCCTGCCTCTCTGCCTACTTGTGTGATCTCTCTCTGTCAAATAGATAAATAAAATCTAAGAAAGAAAGAAAGAAAGAAAGAAAGCCATTGTGGTTAGAGCAAAGCATCGAGAAGAGAGGAATGGTAGGAGGTAGGAGGTATGCAGGGGCTTCATCCCCTAGAGTCTTGTCAGATATTGTTATTTCAGAAGCAGAAATTGAGGACATTTGAGTGTCTTGATTACTTGTTTTTAAGGAAACACACAGGTGTGGAAGATTGTATGTTCCCCAGCTGTTGTCTCTCTGTTAACTGAGACTTTCTCCCCCATCCCTTCCCTACCAGTGTTTCGAATCACTCCAAGCAGAACCTCATGACTGTGGCAAATCTTGGAGTGGTGTTTGGACCAACTTTGATGAGGCCACAGGAAGAAACTGTTGCTGCCATCATGGATTTGAAGTTTCAGAACATCGTGGTGGAAATCTTAATTGAAAACCATGAAAAGGTAGACTCTATTTGTTTTTTCTTTAAGAGAATTCCTGGTTTTGGCTTTATCACCATCTGAAACTAGCCTTTAAGAGTCCCCACCACCATTAATGACTTTATTATTATTGTGACAATGAGTTTGGTTCTGAGAAGTTCCCACTGTGCTTCTGTCTTCTGATGGATTTCTATAAATCTGAAGTTTACCTGGTCTTCTGATATCTCATTGGTTTAAGGAAGAAGCATTTCGCCCAGATGCAAATGACAATCTGCAATATAATATTGGACTGTTTAGATTCTTTGCAGCCTTCAGTCCTATCCTCGGATTTCTCAAATTCTATTTCTGTAACTCAGGGAAAATATTTTTGCCAGTCTGTGTCACATTAAACACAACATATAACTCCCCCTTATCTCCCAAATTGTGCTGACAATTTCAGGGGATTCACATGCGTCCCTGAATCTGGGAACTCTAGGTTAAGAATCTCTGGTTAAAATGAATAATCTTAGTAACACATCTTACTTGTTTCTCTCTAATCAGGGAACTGCAGGAGTTTTCAAAATAGGATATATTCTTTGAAGAACTTCTATGTCGTTTTTTCTCATTATCATCATATATCCAGACCTTGGTAATAATTTTCCTCAATTCTTTTAAGATAGGGAATTTGGAAATTGTTAAAATGCTTGGTTACTCATTTGTTTATTAAAGGTTTGTTGTAGTTTGTTTTCAACTGATATACTGAGCGTGTAGGAGGTGCTAGACTATGAAGATGAACATTGCAGCCCCGATGGAGAGTAGCTCACAGTCTGGGAGGTGGAACCCCATTTTGGGACTTGTATCTCATAGCCCTTATCTCTGTCTAACATGTTATATAGTTTATTTATTGTCATAGACATCTGTTTTTCCCTGCCAGATCCTTGAGGGCAGAGATCTTTTTTTACACTTAGAATAATACCTGGTACACAGTAGGTGCTCAGTTCATATTTGTTGGATGAACTAATGAACTCAGTAAATTTTAAGGGATCAGAGGAGTGGGAAAGAGAGAAACTGAGGTGTAGTCTCTCTGAGCAAAGCATAGCAAGAACCTTGTTGCATTTACTATTTGCTAGAGCAATTCTATCTTGTGTGTATATTGGTTCCCATTGAAGAGTTAAATGTGAAAGCTGGTCAGAGATTTTCTTGCCCAGTATAGTAAAAGTAGCTTGTTTATGGGTGTAAGAAGTTTTGGATCTTTTTGGGGGGGGGTTGTTTTTAGGTAGCGACTGGTGTTCTAAGCTATCGAGATAGCTTTAAGTAAAGATGGCTTCTAATCATTTTAGAAAAAGAAATAATTAAGGACACCTGGGTGGCACAATTGGTTAAGTGTCCAGCCTTTGTTTTCAGCTCAGGTCATGACCTCCATGTTGTGGGATCGAGTCCCTTGGACTCGATGCTCCATATGGAGGCTGCTTGAGATTCTCTCTTTCTCTCTCTGCCTCTCCCCTCGCTTGTTTGCTCTCTTTCTCAAATAAATAAAAAATAAAAAATATATATATTTAATAAGTCAAAGAAATAATTAAACCTACAAGCTTTGAAATAGTGTTTAGTGGTACAACTGTCCTTAGATTAAGTCCCAATTAGGCAACTTTTATACAATTTATTTGTGAAAATACTGGCTCTGGGTCTTGCTCTCAGATAAGATCTCCATTGAATGTTGCAGCTTCCTGTTTTCTTATTTGAAACTGAGATAAGTTCATGAGTTTTCTGCTTGGGAAGTCCATAGTGCTGCTTTCACCTTGTTAACAAACCTTACAGGAATTCCCAAGTGGCACTGGTGAGCCAATTATAAGAGTGATGGCAATGAAACTGGACCCACTGTCAGAGATCAAGCTCTGCAGAGCCAAGGAGAGGGCTTTCCCTTTTCTCCTCTGCCTTTCTGTGGCTGTGCTAGATAATGCTATGAATGCATGGCCAATGTGAGTCAACGCACTGACTTTGCTATCGAGAAGGGGGTATGTGGGATATCGAGTTTCAGATTCTCCACTGAGTGCGTGGGTTTAGGTTTGGAAACACAGGGTTGCTTGGGATGGGGAGCTGTTAGCTTGGATTAGTTCATACTTGTGAGGACTTAATTTCCCCATTTCCTCTTCTTTTCTCTCCGATTTCATCCTTGTCCACTTTCACTCTCAGCTCTTTGTTCTTGCTCAGCTGGACGTCACTTCAGAGTCTAGGCTCTGTTATGAGAAGGATATTTCCGCTGACGAGGATGGTTGTGCAGGAAAACTTCACATGGACGCATGTACCCATAGAAGCCTGAGGTTTCCTTGGCAACTGATCCACGTTTACCGCCCAAAGATCTTGTGTTTGACTTGAATGTGGTGAGGGAGGGATAGGATTCCTCTTAGTAAATGTTCGAGAACAAAATGAGAGATAGGAAGGAGGATAGAAGGGTTAAAAGGAGGAGTCTCCTGGGGGAGGAAAGCATTCCGATAGGCAAACAAGGACAATGAGAGAGGGAACGAAGAGTCCTAGGTTGTGTCTATGAAGAACAGAGGGGAAAGTGACAATTGAAGGAAGGCCTTTTCTTTTCCTCAGTTACTTATTTTTTAATCTTAGGAATGTGAAAAATGTTGACTCTGACCAGGAATGTCACTAAGCAAAAGAGGAAAATTTCAGCATATAATTAAAGCAAGAAAGCTCTAGATTAATTTTAGAGTTAGAAAAAGACCCAAGTTAATCTGCCTTGGAGATCACATTTTATCCTAGCCTCTTTGCTGTTTCCATAAAACCCATATGTACTCTATAGGAAACTTAATCCACATGTTTTGGCCTCATTCCCACACAATACATTAAGATGTTGTTTTAAAAGAAGCATTTACAGGCCAAAAATATTATCAAGGTCTTTCTTCCCATGCAAACCAGAAAATTGCATTTCCTGGGTGGAAAAGGGTACTGTGAAATTCCCACAAATTTTCAAATGGGGATTGCGCCTTATAATTTATGAGCTTTACATAAATTTTTTTTCTTAAAGATTTTACTTATTTATTTGAGAGAAAGAGAGCCCGAGCTAGTGGGGGTGGGAGAGAGGGCAGTGCCCGAGGGAAAGGGAGAAATAGGCTCCCCATTGAGCAGGGAGCCCAATGTGGGGCTCAGTCCCAGGACCCTAGGATCATGACCTGAGCCACTCAGGTGCCCCATAAGTTTTGTTCTTGACAAAGTATACTTTTTATGGATCAGTGCAGTATGTTTGTGGTGAGCCCCTGCTTGGAGTCAGATGTGATGTGAGATTTGGGGAAGAGTCCAGCAGGGGAAAGATCTTTCTACCAGTAACTGCAGGATGCCTTAGAGAATAGCATGCTCAGAGCGATACAGAGAAAACTGCTGAGACTTTAGAGGAGAACTTATGTCTGACTGTGAGGAATCTGGAATGTTTCCTGATTAGGTGGTTTGAATAAGTTTTAGAATGGAGTTTGAACAGGTGGTGGGGATGTTTTAAGAGGACATTTCAGGTATGGGGAAGTCATGTAATCAGAGAAGTACAGAGAGTAGGCGTGTGTTCTGGGAATGCAGCTTCTGTGGGAACAGCGGTGAGGGGCATGAGATATAGTTGTAAAGAGATTTGGGCCAGGTGTAGGGAGGTTGGGAATGCCACCCTAGGACTTAATGGATTTCGTTTTATGGGTACCAAGGTCTCTCATGATTTTTAGATAAACTGCTTCAGGAAGTTTAATCTGGTAGCAGGTTAGCAAATAGAAAGTGGGAGAATCACAGCCGGGTGAGAGGCCATATGGCTGAGTCCATAATAGTGAGAATGGGAGTTCAAGGGTAGTGGGCATCATGTCCCGAGGCACAGTGGACACAGTCCAGGGACTGGATTGGTGGGCCATCTTAGAAGAATGTGTTAGGAATGATAGTCAGTAGGTCACAAATGAGGACCCAGAGCTGGGGGAATATAGGGATTCTTAATAAAAAGAAGGAAAAAAAATAGGTTCGGGACAAGAGTTCAGTGTTTAATGTGCTGAATTTTAACTATCTGGATGTCTAACACATAGTTGGAGATGTGGGGCTCAGATTTGTGAGAGAATTTAGTGGTAGGAAGTGTACGATAAGAAGACATGAGATTAGTATAGGAGAGCATGCTCACTGTGCTATAGGGTTTTGGTCTAACTACATGGTTGGGGTACTTACCTCCTGTAACTGAAGTGTGTACCTGTGTGTACATAAAATAGATATAGTTACTTAAAGTGGATATATAGATACTTAAAACAGATATATAAAGTAAAAAATATATAAAGGTCCTATTGCATGTATATGTAATATTATTCCTTTATATGTGCAGAATTCTTATGACATATATTGTCCCTTCACATCATGGGAGAAAACTGAAGGGTGAGAGATTAGCTGGTTTATGGGCACCCTGCTGGTAAGTGTCAAGGTTTGGGTTTGAACTAAGGGTTGTTTGACCCCCAAACCTTTGCTTCACCTCCCTAGGAGAAGGTTAAGAACAATATCCTTGAGAAGCACTGGGATTTTCCTATTAGGGATAACCGGGGAGCCAGAAGAAACCCAGGCAGGTTTCAGAGTTAGGGTTGTCAAGGGGCTTTGTCAGTGATGCTGGAGCTGTCATTATCGGAGAGCCGTGAGTATTTACTCCAAGAGTAAAATGTCTGTTGAGAGCAAGAGCCGAAGTTGACGTCAGTGAATGAGTGTTTGGGAATAGGTGATAACAAGTAGGGATCTACGTTGTGTTTTTCCCGCATGACAGAATGTAACAGAGGAAAAAGCAGAGCAGACAGGACAGGGAAAGGAAAGAGTAGGGTAGGACTGGCAGCTCCTGACATGTACAGTTTGCCAATCAATCTCAGTTCTAGTTTTCTGTTAGCTAATTTCTGGGGTTGGGGGCTCCTTAGAAGAACTTAGGGATGGAAAGAACCCTCCTGGGAGTTCATAGAGTTTGCTGAAATGGAGCCCTTTCTGCTGTTTTACACATTTGTAGTGTTGAAAAAGAAATTTGTGTTTATGATGTGACTCTCTTCTGGTCTCTCCCCAAGTCCCTGAGGGCCCTTGAAGATTATGAAGAACCTTTGGGAATCACCAAAGAAAACATTAATATCAGTGTGATGTTCTTTTATTATCTGTCATATTTTGTGTTAATATTTAAATTGACAGTTCATATAAAGTAAGATATATAATGTTACTCTCAACCAAATCACTTTATGTAACATATATAATTTTAATCCAGATTATAGGCATGCCTTGTTTTATTGCCCTTTGCTTTCCTGCCCTTTGTAGATACTGTGTTCTTTACAGATCAGAGGTTTGTGGCAACCACCCATGGAGCAAGTCTGTCGGCGCCATTTTACTTTGTGTCTCTGTCACATCATGTGTTGGTCCTTGGAATTTTTTAGGTTTTTTCGTGATTCTGTTTGTGATGGTGGTCTGTGATCAGTGATTACAGCTTGCCGATAGCTTGGATAATGGCTAGCATATTTTAGCAATAAAGTATTTTTTAATGTATGTACATTGTTTTTTTAGACATCATGCAACTACACTCTTGATAGCCAAACCACAGGGAAAACATAGCTCTTCTATGCTCTGGGAAACCAGAAAATTCACTGGACTCACTTTATTACAGTACTCACTTCGTTGCAGTGGTTTGGAACCAAACCTGCAATATCTTTGAGGTATGCCTGTATATTTATCTTGTTAAGGATTATAATTGGATTGTCAGTGGGTTCGGCCAGATGTGGTGCTCTGGTTGCCTTCAGCTTTGTTGGTGCTGTGGTTCATCTTGATGTTCACGGATTCTCTGGTGGTCAGTGGGGCATGAAGTTGTTTCCGAGCGTTAGCCTTTATATACTGTGGTTTCTGTGGACCCCAGAGTGCAGAGAGATAATCACATTTTATTTACATAAAACTTTTCCTCGGTAAAGATTCTAAAAACTTTGTCAAAAAAAAAAAAAAAGCGTTGTCTTTGAAATGCGTACGCTGGCAGCCTGTGCCTCATTTTTCCTGGTGAGAAAATGGAGGCGATTTGTGATGCTCACATATTGTGGAAAAGGCTGATGTTACGTTCCCGTTCTGAGGTTTCTTCAGTAACCCTCTCTGTAACATATGTTGCAAACTCCTTGAAGAGGTGGTGTCCCTTCAGTCACAGAAAAGTTGAGATGAGAAGGGCATAATATACATTTCTTCTCAGGTGTGCAACACAATCAGAATATTAAATTACACGCACACATGATGAGTATCAAATGGCACGTTGCGTTCCTCTGTTGACCTTGGGTTCCAGTGTCCGGCCTCCGCCCCTGTCTTTGCCAAGAGCTAGAAGAATGTGTCCCTGCCCTCAGGCTCTGCGGTGGCATGGATTCCCTCCTTGGTCCCAGCCTGCAGTCCGGCAGCAGCCACATGTGGACTGGGTTTGGTTTGGGGCAGCCTGCTCCTCCGCTTCTGTGGCAGCAGAGACCAGGCACATCCTAGCCCTCTTCTGTGGGCTGGTCTCTGTCATTCTTGATTGTAAAGGAGGCCCCAGGGGGTATGCAAACTGTTTTCCTGGAGGTGCAAGGAACCTTTAAGTCTTAGAGCGTGCCTGTCATTCAGTGGGAACAAGAAATCTCTTAAAAAAAAAAAAGTCAGCCTAAAATGCTTCTTGATTTAGCTTTGCTGGCACTGGGTTGCTAAGCAGCACCAGTTTTCATGTGAGAGAAAAATAAATATCTGAAACAACAGCAACAATGGTAAAACTCCGAAGTGTCCAAAAGCTTTATGTTTGCCTGAGTAGTGGCGGTTCAGTGTAGAAGTCAAAACCCCACGGCAAGAATAGTAGAAAATTGCAGGAGGGTGGCTTTTTCCTTCTTCCAGGTTTCTTGAATGTTGGCATCTTTGGCATAGCCACGGAGACTTACTTTACTGTTAGATTTTTCCCCCCCTCAACAGGGCCTTGCATTCTCTGGAGTGTTTAAAAAGGAGCTTTAAAACCATAGACAACTTTCTGTCTGCCTTTCTCCTTCCTCAAAGGCAAGTCAGAAAATAATGACAACATTGTCTTCCCAGTTCTGCTGTCTTCGTTTAGCTCTGCCATAGGAAGTCCCTTCTTTGTGCTGTCGTGTGGCTCTGGAGGGGGCAGGTAGCATTTTCCCAGGGTACTAGTGTGGTTTGATAAGAGAAAATTTGAGAGACAAGATTCTTTCATTCTGCATTAGTGTCTAGTATAGACGGAGAACTGGGGCTGTCTCAAGAAAATCTAAGAGCTGAGATACAAAAGGGTGGGGGTAGATTTATTCTGTTATCTATGAACGCATAGTCAATACCAGCAAGCAGAACTTGCTAGGAGGTGAGTGTTTGATTCAATACAAGGAAGAACTTCGTAATATTTTTCATAATGAGAATGTGTTCATGTTGGAGATGAGGATTGAGGAGCTAGAAAAAGCAAGCAGGCCTACGAGGTCTGGCCCACTCAGAAATTCTCCGCCAAGGTCTCTGGAGATGCAGAGCTGCAAAGACAGGTCTCAGAGCAGAGCCCTGGGCTTTGGAACTTGGCACTCGGTTGTGTTTGTAGAACTAAGGATGATGAGGAACAGGATTCTTTTGTTCATCTCTCTTTTATGAGCAGCACCAAGAGTTCTTAGAAGGGAAAATAAGAATCCAGGAGTGAGGGGATGGGAGTAGTGGGAAAATGGGTAGGTGAGCAATGGAGAAGGTAGAGGGATGCCTTTCCTTAGGGGACAGGATAGTGTGGGGCGTTTATGGGCTTGACTCTTTGCATGGATGTGCTCATTTTTATTTTCTCTTATAAAATAAAAACCCCCAGCTTTCAGCACTATCTCTTCCACATCTCTCAATATAAAATTGAGAACAATAATAATTATAATAGCCAGTACTGACGGAGAGCACGAGACTTAGCTCTTTCTATGACATTTTATTGAAATACTCTGTAGCCAGGACCACATAATGTAGCACAGTGAGCTCTAGTGAAATTCCTTGGGTTGGCATCTCTGTTCCACCAAGTTATGTGACTTCTGTGTGATCTGGCCACCCTGTTAACACTCGCTGGCAGTTTCCTCCTCTGCAAAATAGAAATAACTTAAGTACTTCTTCAACAGAGTTGTTGCAGAGATGAGATAAGCTGATCCACATGAGATACTCCTCTAATTGCTGTTGCACAAATGAGGAAGGTAAGGCTCAGGGAGGCTCGGTAACTTGCTCAAAGTCACAGTACTAGAAAGTGGCCAAACTGGGATTTGAACCCAGTCTGTCTCCAAAGCCATTACACTTTCACTGTCAGATAATGTCTCTGCAACCACTCAATATGTGTTATAACATATATTCATCATTATAATAGCAGTGTATTTCCACAGTCCTAAAAAATCCCATGTTCTGTCTGTTCATCTCTTTTGTTGTCTGCCCTACCCTACTGCCCCCCATTTCCCAGGCCCACCACTCACTGGTCTTTTTATTCTCTGTAGTTTTGCTTTCTCCAGAATGCCAGGTAGTTGGAGTCCTATGGTAGGTAGCCTTTCAGACTGGCTTCTTTTGCTTGCTAACATGCACTTAAAGTACTTCCGTGTCTTTTCATTATTTGATAGCTTTTTTATTTTTAGTGCTGACCTGTTTGTATTTTGAGAGAACCAAGGGGTTTATGTGATCACTGCACCCAGCAGGCAATGGCAGGAAGGGCAGCTCCTCTCAACTGGCCATCTTCCCTCCCCTTAGGTCACCCCCACTTTTGCCACATCATGTACGTCACACAACCTGCTTCTGAGATGCCCTCTCTTCGGGGTCAACAGGTTGTGTCAGGCCTCCCAGCTCAATTTTGCCAGAAATTCCAGTGAGGAAGCTGTGCTCCTCATCTCTTTCCTTGTGTTCTTCGCCATCAGGATAATTAACATATAATAATGCAAAGCCTGATATTTATTTATTTATTTTTAAAAGGTTATTTATTTATTTGACAGACAGAGATCACAAGTAGGCAGAGACGCAGGCAAAGAGAGAGAGGTGGAAGCAGGCTCCCCGCTGAGCAGAGAGCCCCATGCGGGGCTCCCTCCCAAGACCCTGGGATCATGACCTGAGTGGAAGGCAGAGGCTTTAACCCACTGAGCCACCCAGGCGCCCCGCAAAGCCTGATATTTATTAAGTGCTCATACTGTTAAGTATTTTACATTATGATCTCATCTAACGCCCCACTCAACAGGTCTGTGAAGTAGATACTATTGTCCTTATTCTCCAAATGAGGAAACTGGGGCTTAGGGTAAGAATTTGCCCCAGGTCACACAGCTGGTAAATGGCGGTGGTGGGATTTAAACCGAGGACTGTCTGGCTCTGGAGGTCGGACCGTTAAACTCTAGACTGTACTGCTGTTCCGTCTGTTCTTAAGTGGCTTTACATGGAAGATTCTGTCTGTGTGGTCCCCGGCTCATGGACTGGGCAACCACCTTCTGATCCTTAGAAACAGCAGACCTAGAGCATATGCAGACTGAACAAAATCACTAAAAATAGAATGTTTCAATGTCTCAAATAAATTTTCAGAAATCCAGAAAGATACCAAATAGTGTAAGTGAGGAGATACCACATGAAGTATCACTTTAATAATATGTAAAGAACTGATTTTTCTGGACTGTAAGTCAGAGAACTAGGAGTAGGCTACCTATTTTTAGCAAAAACTTTAGAATCAACAATAGAAGCTTATATTAATGAAGTATGTATTCTCTTGAAGCCTACCTAATAATAATATGGTCATTTGCATCAGACTAGGATGCTTGCAGAAGAAAGGTGTTTTTTTTTGTTTGTTTGTTTGTTTGTTTTTGTTTTTGTTTTTTCTTTTCCTGGAAAGAAGGCCTGCTACTATGTAGATAAGCAGGGCTGGGAGAAGGGTATTTTTCTGGACTCTGAACTCCATCTCTTACCCTTTTACCTCTCTCTTGTCCCCCTCATCTGTACTGCCCCACAGACATTTAGTTCAAATATGTCCTGGCAGACATCCCCGTGCCTCTGAGAACCGCTTACTGTAGACTGCGTCCCTAGGTTTATAAGACATGGTGCTGTGCTAATCTTGATCTGCTGGTGAGAGCTGGCTAGACCCTCAAGAGGAGTCTCACTGGAGTCTGGGTGGAGTCAGGTTCTCTCTCCTAGAGATTTGGAATTGGGAGCAGGAGAACCTCAGCCAGTTACTGTGACATTGCCCTGGTCGGGAGGCCGCAGGAACCCTGGTGGTGGGTCAGGTGCCCAGCAGAGAAGGCAAAGCTCTGGGAAGAATGGGGAATCTCATTAGAAAAGGGCACACAGGTGAGAAGTGGAGAGTTGTTAGTTGACTCCTGATAGCCTCAGAACAGTTTTGAGTTCCAGCTCCTCCTACTTCCTGCTGATTCCTTTTAACAAATCCCTTTTTTCTTCTGTCAGTTTAGTACTGTTTTGGTTGCAACTAAATCATCTTTGGACAGTGTGAGAAAATTCACAAGGTGCTATACCTGCAATTTGACAAATTTACAGATACATGATTTATCCGTCGACTTTGATTTAAGTCCGTTTGTATTTCGGTGCTATCAGGTAGCTTAGGCATGTCCTTGGGGCTGGCTGCTACTCAGGTCCAGTCCTTTTGGGAACAGATCAAGTGGGTCCGGTCAACAGAGTTTTAGGTGGAACCTGGCATTTTGAAGTCATCCAAATCTGAACCTTTGCTCTCTTCCCATGATTTTTAACTAGAGCTTCTTTAACTTTCTTCTTCGATTTTCTCAGACCAGTATTTAAACCAGAAGTGACTTTTCTCTCAACTCTAACATAATTTCTTTTTTTTTCTAGGTAATTGTGTTCCTAGTTGTTGGTCTCCAACCTGATATAGCCATTCCCTCCCTTGCTGAGTTCTTACACATCTCCTGGCAGCATGGGCCTCGGTCTGCCACTTAGTCATGTAGCATTTTAACCTCTACTCTTGCATGTGACTTACCCTTTCTCTGTCTAGAGCCGTGGCTTTGAAGTTTTATTACATTAGGACCCAGTTTGAAAATTTAATGAAGGCTCTGGGTTCTGTTCCCAGGAAATGGTATTATTATAGATACACAGAAGAAATGTAGGTGCAGTTCTAGGAATTTCAGGTTCAGAACCTAGAACCATGGGAAGACCAAGAGCTGCCATATATCCAAGTGAGGTTAGAGTCTGGAACATGTCTTCAGGCTCAGCCTTTCTTGTCTTTTGATGTTGACTTATTTTCCATGTTTTTGCTCAGAAGCTGGGAGGGGAACGGATAAAGATGTCACTCATCTCTGATTCACGCTTTATTTAATCAGTGACACTTTGTTGTTTCTGTTCCTTACTCGGACCAGCCATGAAGGAAACCCTTTATTAAAATACTGATGGCTCAGTTTGGCCATGGAAAGAATGAGCCCACACTGAAAGGCATTGTCCTTAAATAACGAAAGACAGCCGTTTTCCATTGAGATGTGCTGATATTCAGACTTCTCACTGAGTGGGAAGCAGAAGGAAACTGACTTGGGGCAGACTGAAGAAGGCACCTTTGTCCTCGTCAGGTTTTACAGTGCAACCTTGTTGTCTCATTTCAATTCCTCTGGCTTGCCCTGAAATTAAAACTGTTAATTTTAATTTTAATTAAAACTGCTAGTGATAACTGAGAGCTGACCGTGTGCTCGTATTTTAGCTACTGCCTCTTTAGCATGGCAAACACTAGTGTCCTACCTAACTAAATGTTTTCACTAATGAATAGTACCTGGAAAATGGCTAAATTAAGGGTTGACAGTTTCAGCTCACGCACAGTGGGGCATAACAGTTCTATTTCTGCTAGGCTTCCACAAATTCTCCAATTTCTGCCGTAACTAAAAGAGGAGCTAAAATGTCTACTTGATGAAGCAGGCCACTACATCATATCCTCCAAATTGAAGTCTTCCTGGTAAGTGTAGTGATTGCTTTAGTGGCTGTGTCTGAGGTCCTCAGGACCACCCCCATGTTCGGGGATGTGCTGGAGGGACGCAAAGTTGTATTCACAGCTAGATTCATCACAGCAATGTGGTAAGGATGCACAGAGAAGAAGACAACCCTGGTGGAATCTGGAGGAGTCTGCATGTCATTTTGCTTATGCTCTCCCCTCCCAGGAGAGGTCACACAGAGCAGACTCTTCTCTTGCTGTGAAAAATGTAGAAACATGTGTTTGATACTTCTGTTCAGGAAAGCCCATCGGAGACTAGTGCCTGTGGGAACTAGTCACATAGGCATCCTTTGCCCACCATATACCAGAATTCCAGACTCCCAGATGGAAAACAGGTGTTCCACATAACCCCCATATAGGCCCACCATGCCCAAACTGTTTGAACACAAATTCAAACAGTTTGGGCATGGTGGGCCATCCTAACCTTAAAGGGAATGTTTTCTATCAGTTTAAAGAAGTGTTTACCAGCCTAGTCCCTGGACACCAACTAAGGGCCAACTTGGCAAGCAGGCCTTTCTAAGGATGCCCATCTTAGGCCTGCTGTGTTTATTCTCTTCTACACACTGGGCATCTTCTAACTGCTGGGGTGAGGAGGTTGAGGGCAGGGATGACTCGAGTTACTGTCTCTCCTGTGAGGATGTTCTCTGTCTTTGGGATTTAGAGCCTTTTCTCTTTTGCTTTGGAAGTGTCTTCTCCATGCTGTTGGGGAAGTGTGTGTTGTCAGCCCTATTAGGAAGTGCAGGATTAACTTTATTGAGGAGCATGGGAATCGAGGTGAATGTGGTCAGTGCAGGTCAAGTAAATTTCAAGCCATGAAGCCTTATGTTGCTGGACTAATTTGGCACAGGATGAAAAGTCCCTTAAAAGCCCTCCTTGTTTAACTTTCTAGTTGGTTGATTTCTCCTTGAGAATGACCCCAAAGGGCAGGAATCAGTTTTGTCAGCTTTATTTCTGTTCTTACTCTTCGGCTCTATCAAGTGCTGTCATTGGGGGCCCCACATTTTCTCAAAGATCAAGGTCCTGCCCTGTCTGTCCTGCCTTCCCTCCTTGGCGTCTGGTCAAAACCCCCCTTTTCACCCTGGCCTGGGCTTTGTAGTATCTGTCTGACACCCTCCTCAGATCTGCACCCTCTATTTAATCTTCTGGATTTTTCTCTAAAAAATCCTTTTACTAAATAGTTTTAAAAAGTTAAAAACAAATCTATAGCCTTTGATGAGGATTTGTTAGGTGAGCTTGTCATCCGATATTAACACTGTGTTCTTCCTCCCAAGTCATTGTTTTTCCTCAGACAGATATTTGTAGTATTATTGTCTCTCTCTCTCTTTCTCTTTTTTTTTTGTAACCACCAGTACCATTTAACCCACAGTGATTTAGAGGAAGGGTTTGATTTCCTTTTGTTTGTGTCACAGCTCCTCTCTTGACTAGATAATGATGACTTCTATTGATCTTGATATAGTATTGTTTCTTGTTACTGTAGAGATACAAGTGTTTAGAATTCTAGAGTCTACTAGACTAATCTAGAATTCACTTTAAGTAAAATCTAATTACTTAAAGCTTCTTAAGCAACCTGTACTAAGTCTGGAATCTGCTCGAAAATAATCTAGGGATATTGATGAATTAAGCTGACCATCAGTTAATGATTGATGAAGTTAGGTAATGTGGACATAGGAACTTATATTATTTTTTACTTGTATATATATATCTCAAATTATTCATGATGGAAGTTAAATGACCTGATATTTGGTGTTGGCATTTTTTATACACTTACCAATTCATTCACCAGACATCTATAAAGCTGCTCCTTCATGCCTTGTACTGCGTGGACAGGCACAAAAAATTAAGGTAAGGGGAAGCAGATCTTGCTTTCTGGAAGTCCAATGTGTAACAAACTCTGACATAGTGGTAGAGTTCTAGTAACATGGCCTGAGGATTGTGTGTTTGGAGTTTGGACCTTCAAGAAGCCAGTAGCCTTCTTTGTCCAAAGCCAGGTTAAGACCATTTCTATACTCACAAGACTTATGTAGTAGGCATTCCTTTGTGAATCAGTCAGTTGTTTCTTCAGAAGGTATGTACCCATTCTCTTCACAACAGTGAACTAGGCCTGCAGGAGATCTAGTGGACATAATTATAAAATTCGAAATTCCTTTTCCTAAGCATCTAGTCTGTGTAGGGCAGAGGGTCGGCACCAAGGCCATCTTGAGCACCTGATGTTCCAGCCACCGACCAGGTCTCGTTCGTACGACCCATGAATCAGCCAGTCAACCCTGAGAGAGTAGGTAGTATTAGTTGTATGTGTGTTTGTTTGTTTGTTGTCCTTTAGGTAGTATTGTTTTCTCTGTAGTTTACAGACTAATGCAAGAAACAGAAACTTGGGGAGTTGAAATTAACTTACCCAAGGTCACACAGCTTGCTTTATTCATTGACAGTCTGCCTCATTCCAAAAAGGATTTCAGGCAGTTAAGCCACACAGTTTGAAAATTCTTTGTGGTCTTTCTACTGTCCCAAGAAAAACAAGACCATAATTTTTTCTTTTTAAGCTTAAATGATGCATAGTGTTTCAGTCAATATTAGTACATGGATAGCTCCAAGTTTAAATTGTACAAAAGTGCTTACGTATGTCTCTGTTGGAATGTGTAGGAGTGTGAAAGGAAATCTCTGTATTCGATTTCATAAAGGCATGGGTTTTATATAGTTGCTTGAGACACACATGCCAGTGCCTGGTTGTGTGTATAAGACAGTTCTTAGTAATCATTGCACAGCTGGTGTGTTGTTTGTCATCATTATTACTTATTTTTAATTACCAAAAGTGCACATGGGCTGCAGACTGTAGATTGTGCCAAACCAAACCTCTAAAGTGGTTGGACTAATAGGTTTTGAGGAAGATTTATAATCCTTTGTAAATGATAGCAGTGCTGTATATATTCACATAAAGAAACAGTGTACATCAGAAACTCACACAGAATCTGGATCATAATCTTAGTGTATGATCTCAGTATCTGCCTCCTGTTCTCTTTAATTTGTTGCTGAATCAACTTTGCTTGTTTTATATATTGAGAATAGAATTTATTTATAAGCTATGCCTCTTTTGAAGTAATTGTTTCTCTTTCCCTAACTCAGCAATAACTGAAAGTGGAGACATACTTTCTCCAGGAAAGCCTTTAAACCCTTGATTTTTCTAGAATGTCATTTCTGTTTAGATGGAAATGCAGGACATGACTACTAACAGGATTAGTCATCATTTTCAAAATTTAATGAAGGAATTAGGTCATTTGTGCTTAATGTGCTAATAAGCTCAGAATAAGCTGTACTTACTGATGGACTGATGTGGAAGGGTCCTCGGGATGATAATTGTTTCTTGTGTCTACTCCTTTTATTCCACAATTTCTGTAGGACTGTGTTACCTGCAATGCCCAGGGTCACCTGTGGTTGAACTTTTTTGGAAGTCCTCTGGGCTTTATCCAAATTCCATGTAACTGAAAAGAAAACTCTTTCACTTGACTTTATTATTTGGATGAATCCAAACTCTTATAAATGGTTTCTGATTCTCCATTATTTTCTGTTCTTGGCAGCTTTCCTGCTCATTACTGTAGGTCAGTGATTCCTAACCAGTTTTTATGTTTCACACTTCTTTGAGAATTTGATTAAAGATAACAGTCTCATTTTCTAAAAAGAAAATAATAAAGTGCGTATATACCATTTATAGACAATTTGAGGGTATACACTAATATCAAAGTCCATAAGGAATCTCAGTTAGGAACCCCTGCTTTGGGGAAATGAACTTGGGTGATACTGAAATAACTTAATAAAAACATGTGGCTCTTTGGCACAACTGGGAGTAAGGAAACTAGTGAAGTTCAGTAAAGTTACAGGCTTCTACATGTGATGGTTTGTTACCTTTTACTTACGTCTTTACCAGTAGTATTTATTGTCTGTTTCTTATCCAAAACAGATACCTCAAACACATGCTCTAAGATAGCAAGCTCAGATCTCAAAAATCTTACAATATAAACCAAAAATAAGTTGAAAGGAGAAAAGAATAACACCTTGGTATCAGTCAAATGGAAGAAAAGCTAGAGACCAGCAAGTGACATTTTAAAAAATTGGCACGAACCATATCTGTTTTACTCCTAACTCAGCCTTCCACAGATGTGGCACGGAACAGATGTGTATATAATCCTCACAATCCCTTTTTGGAGGGAGGTGTAGAAGGTGGTTTGGTCAGCCTTGGGTTAGACTTGCAAATTCCACAAAGGTAGAAGCTCCTCCTGACCACCCGGCTCTCCTAGCCAGGGAAGGAGACTAGGTAGGGTGTGATGCATCATGGATTCCCTCTCACAGACAGCCCGGGGCGGTGATCTCCAGCAATAAACAAAGTCAGAAAGGAAACCTCAGAATCAAAACTAAATTAAAAATAAAAAAAGAGCTTCTATAAGAGAAGAATATGGGAAAACTGAACCCCAAGATTAGAGAGAGGAATGCCACTTTGTACCATGATAGCTTGTGATGTGAGCATCTAGAAATCCTCTTAGCTGGTCCATATTCTGTGTGGAGAATGATAGGAAGTGGTGATAGCAGCCACCAAGGGCAGAGACTCCTGGTGGGGGCTGAAGGGCCAGGACCTCTGCTGGAATTGTGGGCAGCCCAAGCAGGAGGACTGAGCGTAAATACAGTCATTTTGGCAAAACCGGAGATGAGGTGAAAGACCAGGTTGTGTGCAGTCCCAGCTTCACTGTTGTCCTCCCCTTCCCCATTGATTACGGACCAGTTGTGTTCTCTCAAAATGTTCAAGGCCTAACTCTCAGTGGAGGAGCATTTTGGGGTTGAGGGTCTTCAAAAAAGGGAATTAAGATTAAACAAGGTGATAAGGATGTGGCCCCCATCCAATATAAGGAGGGGAAAGGACACCAGAGATGTGCATGCACACAGGAAAGGCCGTGTGAGGGCACAGCGAGAAGGCAGCCATGGACAAGCCCAAGAGAGAGGCCTCGGGAGCAGCAGACCCTGCTGGCACCTTGAGCTTGGGGCTCCGGGCTCCAGAACTGTGAGAAGATAGATTTGTGTTATTCAAGCCACCCAGTCTGTGGGGTTCTGTTGTGGCAGCCAAAGCAGACAAACAGAGTATCCTCCAGCTGCAGAACGCCGGGCAGGCAGAACTGTTGTGTGTGAAAGGAGAAAACAGACCCCCGCAACATGGGAAGAGATTCAAGGACGTGTCACCCGTGGTGTCGTGGTGTGAATAAAGTGTTGACAAAGCTGCCCGTTTAGAACACAAGTAGAATTGAAATCAACCAACCGAAATACTCACTGTGGAGTCTATATGAATGTATTGCAGCAGGAGGGGAGAAAATGTAAACTCGAGTGGAAGAATCTGTTTTGGAAGAAATACTGATCTAAGGAAGAGAAGAAAAGAACTTACTAAAATTTGTCTCTGTAGAAGAATTAAGTAGCTAATGAAATGGGAGTTGAAAAAATAAAATGATTAAGGGATTTTTTTTTTGACGGTACTTGCGGGGCTAAGAAAACAGTGCACATGTACAGTATTTTAAAACAAAATAACAAATTAAAATATGTCCAAAGGAATAGAATAAAAAATTAAATTATGCTCATTGATGAGACAGTCACGGTCAGTGGACGGAGAGAGACAAGTAAAAGAAGTCAAAGAAACAGGTGGAGGGAAAAATGACCTGTTATAGGTCACCATGACAGTACAGAATGAAATGCATGGATTAGAAATAATCTTAATGATAAAACAGGTAATAACTTTTTTTCTGAATCAAAGTGAGATCATAATCTCTCTGATCAGAACATTCACTGAATTTTAGGAAACCTCAGTTCTGATTTTAAGTTCTTCAGAATTAACCATATAGAGACAAACTGTGATGAAGTTATTTGATTTTGAGGAAAAATAGAAAACCCATTAGGAGGATACATTTGGTTGCCTCATATTTTCCTACAACAGCTTAGAAGACAATAAAGCAGGGTTTATAGGTTTTGAGTATCTATTTTTGGCCACAAAGAAAAATCCCAAATTTCAAAAGGTAGAAATAACACAGACCATTTTTTTCCTGATCTGTGTAATACTCTAAATCTGGGAGTTGGAAGAAAAAAAAAAGTTCTCTGGTCATCTGGAAATATAAAAACTTTCATGATTCATGGATTAAAATAGAAATTAAAAAGTTGGAGAATGCCTAGAAAAATATTGTGAAAACAAGAATATCAAAACCTAAAGAATCATGCAGAAATTATGTTCTGAGGGAAATGGATAACCAAGTCAGTAAGAATGAAATAAGTTATACTTCCCCCCAAATTTGAAGAAATTAAGAAATATAAAAGATGAAATTAATCAGGGAAGGAAAAAAAGTGTTTTTTTTTTTTTATAAAACCTCTTGCATTTTTGGTAGAGTTGGGAACATAAAACAGATTTCCTTAGCTAAGCTAGTCAAGAAAAACGGGTGGGAGAGAAGGCTCACAAATATAAATAGAAACAAATATGGAAATAACCACAGATACACAGTGCACAGAATTTTGAAAATCAGAATAAAATTAGTGAACTAATAAAGAATGGAAACTTTAAAAGAGCTGCCATCCCCAACAAGCACCACGCAGAGATATTTTCACAGGTGAAGTTTAAACTTGGAAGAAACCGTTTAATCTGTTAATGTTTAAACTGGTCCACACCATGGTAGAGGAGAGTTTCAAATTCTTTTTATGATGCTGGTAGGGCACCATTGCCGAAGCCAGTCAGAGATAAATTTGTAGATCAATTTTACTTAAGCATATTGTGCAGAGACCTTAAATAATACATCAGGAAATAATAGCAATACTTTGTGTAATATTTCAGTCCAAGTTGACTTCATCTCTGAAGTACAAGGGTGGCTCAATATTATGAAATACATTAATATAATATATCATATTATTATTAAGTCAAAGGAGAAAATCTTATAGCCGTTGCCTAAAAGCATGTGACAGGATCTACGTAATTCCTAGGGAAGTATTCTAGTAAAACAGAAATTGTGGATACTTCCTTAAAATGATCTAAAGTATGTATTTTATCCCTTAAGTTAGTATTCTTTTTACTTACTGAAACACTTAGAATGTTGAAATTGTGACTTGGCTCACTGTTACTAATTAACTATTGTCCTAGAGCTATTAGACAAGAAAAGTGAGAAAGCGATATGGGGTGGTTTGGAAACTGGAAGGGGGAAAATTTGCATTATTTACGGGTGTGATTGTGCACACAGATAGCCCCAGAGAGCAGATTAAAGAGCTCTTACATACACTAAAATGATTCATTGGGATGAAGGATTAAAAGTAATTACCAAAATCAATAGCTTCTGTATATACCACAAGCCATCAGAAAATACAGTGGGAGAGCAGGCCCTATTATCAATGTTATCTGAAAAGATGAATTGCCTGAATGTAAGCCTAAATCAAGGAGAGATAAATCACTGGTGTGTAAGGCTAAATGAAGAGATAAAGAACACCTATTTGAAGAAAGCTAGAAAGTTCCACCGAGAATTGAGGGAAGTCTCCTGGAGGAGGAAATGAGTGTATGTGAGCTGGAACAGACTTTTTGTGATGGTTTGCAGTGTCCAGCAAGGCTTAGAATGACTTCCTGCTTTGAAGCCATCTCTCTGTTACAAAGTACTCAAAGGATTAAGTGTCAAGATTTTGCAAAAATGTAGAGCATATTCACTGTTATTGCATGTCCACCATACCTCTCAGTGCAAAAATCAGAAATGGGTTGAGGGTTCTGCCGCAAGTTTCAAAAATGCTGCCCAAGGGAAAAAGTGGTTCTAGAAAAGGGGCGAGAGGGGAGCAGCCTCTGGGAGTGACAGTTCTGACAAGAAGGCACAGGGACCCAAAGGTGGTGGCAATGCAGTAAAGGTCAGACATGTTCTATGTGAAAAACATGGGAAAGTCATGGAAACCATGGAAAAGTTAAAGTCTGGAATGAGATTCAGTGAAGTGGCCACACAGTATAGTGAAGATAAAGCCAGGCATGGGGGTGACTAGGGGTGGGTGACCACAGGTTCCGTGGCGGGACCATTTCAAGAAGCAACATTTGCCTTGCCTGTAAGTGGGCTGAATAAGCCTGTGCTTACAGACCCTCTGGTTATGACAAAGTTTGGATATCCTATCGTTATGACAAAGTTTGGATAGCCTATCATTAATATTGAAGGGAGAAAATAAAATTGTATGAAAGACTAAAAAAAAAAAATCAGAAAAATCCTTCAGTGGCAGGGAAGAGGTCCATAAGGAGAAATGCTCAGCAACCCATTAACAAGAATGGACTCATAAGCACTAATACCAAGCGTGGTGGACAGGCTCTAAGGTGGCCCAGTGGTCTAGGCCCTTGCATGCCTGTGGGACCTATGGCTTGATTCTCACCAGTAGAATGTGGGGTGGAGGGGCTGTTTTCTCCATGATGGTTTTGTTACAGAAGACTCCGTGGGAGTAGACTGGAGACAGAGGTTCTTGGTGGCCTGAAAGAAGCAGATGGCCATGTTGGGAACTGCCTTCAGAGAGGACCTTGACAAGGCAGGGAACTGGGGGGCCTCCAGCCCATGTTCATAAAGTCAGAACCCTCAGTCCTGACTAAAAGGAATTGAACTCTGCCAACAACCCAAATGAGCAGGGAAGCCGATTTATCCCCAGTTTGGCCTATGTAATGCTGGCTGGCAGGTACTTTTGATTATGGCTTCGTGAGTCAAGGACCTGAGCAGAGGAACCCAGTTAAAATGTCCCTGGACTCCTGATTCTTGGAAATTCTGAGAGAGATGATACCTTTCTCATATACATCAAGAATCAGAAAATAAGTAGTTGTAATTTCTTATAAATTCTTATAAAGTTGTAATTTCTTATACGGCACTAGTAAATGAACACACTGAAACTGAATGATATCTAAAATACTGGTGTGTACTTCCTCACCCTGAATTAAATTTAAAAAATCTCATCCTACTCACTGACCCAGCTTTTCTTTCATACCCTCATGACTGTGGTCATCATGGCCTCTTTGGCATTCCTGGAACATGCCGGGCACATTTCTCCCTCAGGGCCTTTGTGTTATTTATTTCAAGGTCCAGAACATTGTATGTCTCATAGTAAGCATTCAGTTAATAGTTAAAACTTGAGGCTTGGAACTGTATCTCTATTAGGATCTTCTGTGTGTTAAAAAAGTTACCTAGAAATTATGTGTGTGTGTTTGTGGGTGTATGCAGGCATATGCATAGGCAAATTTTAAAATTTTCTTAGAAGAAATCAAAGAAGCTGTTGGCAATGATTATCTTTGAGGGGTGGAGGAGAAGACTCAGTATTTTTCTGGTATTGTGTGTTAGTACCCTCATCAACAGTGTTATTAAGATAGGGAGATTATGGTTCATTTATAGTTTCCTTGTTTGACTTAAAGCCAACTACCACATACTTAAATTTACATTATGGAATAAACAAATACTCTTGTTCTATATCTCACAGTGTAAAAATATCTGTCAACTTGACTCAGCTACTGGATGAAAATGGAAGTTGCTGAAGAGATTAGGCTTCAGTTTGAAGAACCTTAACCATGAGTCCAATTCTTTTTGAGTTTGAGCTCCTTACATTCTTCCATGTCCTTCCATGAATGAAACCCTGTCAGGGCCGTCTTGTCTTTAGATGACAAAAATTTGAAGCAGTGATGAGAGAAGTATTTGTATGTATGACCTACTGATCATGTTTACTGCACAGTGCTTACATTGTGAAGTCACTTTGGGAATGGTTATTTTGCTTGTATCCAAACATCATCTGGTTGTAGAGGATATCAGATGAAGAAATGAAGTAAATGTGTCTCTTTATGACAGATTACATAAAGATGACCACAAATTCCTTTACACTCCTTCCATAGAGATAAGACAATCTGTTTCCTTCCCTTAGATATTGGTGACCCCTGGGTTTGAAACTCCGAGGCTTTGGAGAGGGCTGTTAACGCAGCAATCAACAGAAAGAATGTCCCACCATTTCACTGAATTGGTTTAGTAACTTCTGTGTCCCTATTGACTTCCAGAAGAATGTTCTTTTAGGTAGAAAAGAGAATATTTTTAAAGGTTACATATTTAAAGAGCAACACATCATCTGCCTATTTTCTACAGTAATAACTCTAAAAGTGAAAATACAGTGCCGGCTCTGTAGGTGGTTAGTTAACTTCTCATCTTATTCTCCCCAAGTTGACATTAGTTTACAGCTTTCACCAGTTGCCTAAAATTTCCACCTACCTCCCCCCCCAACTGGTCCCCAACGCACAGACTTTATTATCAGTGGGACTCTTGGGTCCCTTGGAGCAGTGCTCAGTATTACTACTATAGTACCTGTGTGGTTTGTTGTTGTTGTTGTTCTGTTTTATTTACATATTTTGGCATAGTAGGATATAGGAAAACAAGGTTAAAATGCCTGTAGGGGCTGTGGCTCTTAGGAAACTCCAAGGGGGTTAATCATTATGCTCTTCAACAAACGTCTCTATATCCATGGCTGAGGAGCTGTAAGATCACTATTTCAGGAGCCAAATAAGGATAACTTTATGTTTAATGAGTGCATTTATGAAACATTCACAGTTCACAAAGCTTTTTCATATATGATATCTGACACGTTCTCCCACTGCAAAGGGAAAACCAGAATAGAAGGAATTGTAAGACGAGATTACTCCATAACAGTCAGGGCCACCCCTGTGTCACATTAACCGTGCATCTGGGACCTAAGGAGAACTCAGAGCACGGCCTACTTGCAGCAGGATTTAAGGGAGCTCAGGTCTCAGCATGGTACAGTGTGAATTTATCAGGGGTTGGGGAAAGGTTACCTGTCTTGCAGAAAAGGGTGACAGGTCAGCTTGACATGCTGGTTTCTATATTGAGGAGTCAGGCACTTGGCTCAAATAGCTTGGCAAGTGAGACTGTTTTTTGGGGAGGGGCAGATATTTTCTCATTCATGGGTTCATGGGTCAACTCTTCAAGCCCAGCCTGCATGCAGTGTTGGAGCCTCTTTTGGAATGCTCCTAGTCTTACCTTTGTAGGACTTGGTAAAAACTTTGGTGACATGGAACTCCTCGTCTCCCAAATTCACTGCCAAGAGTTGTGTAACTTCATTAGTTCAGAAGGTTTTTTTCCCCATATATTCTTTTGACATACGCCTTCATAGAGTCTTAACCCATTAGACCTGATTTTAATCTCTGGGCCAAGTACAAGGTGAATCCCTCTTTTACATGATAGTGTTTTTAGAATTAGGTGACTGGCGAATTGCATGACTTTGTTTTCAATTTCCCACCTTCCTAGTCACATTGTGCTGTGTTTTATAGCAAGTAATATCTGTTTGGTCTTCGTCCACCATTCCTGGCTCCCAGTTCCCAGAATTCTTGGGATTTCCTGAGCTGTAAGGGCAATGGGAACATCTTTGTTGAGTTTGGTCTCTTGTCCTCAGTCCCTGAATCACTTCAGGTGAATTGGAAGTCTTATTATTCCTGAAAAGCTTTCTCTACCACAAATGGGCTTATGTAAATGAGGTGACTTTTGGAAAGTAACTAAGCATGGGGACTCTTTGCTAGAGGAAACAACAGTGAATAGAGTATTGAATAAACTTTCAGCCCTAACCCCTGATTTGGGGTTGAAGAGAGGGTGGAGGTTGAATCAGTCACTAGTGGCTAGTGATTTAATCCATGATGCCTATGTCATGAAGCCTTCATAATGAACCCCAAAGCAAAGGGAAGCCACAGAGCTTCCCACATGTCACAGCACCAGATCCCAGACTCCATGAGAACAGAATTCCTTTGTTTGGCACCTTACCCTGGGTATCTTTTCATCTGCCTTTTGATTTACATCCTTTCATATCCTTTGTAATAAACTGGTAATCTAGTGAGTAAACAGGTTTCCTGAATTCTGTGAACTGCTCTAGCAAATTAATTGAACCCAAGGAGTGGATCATGCGAACCTCTGATTTATAGCCAGTCAGAAGCCCAGATTAAACCTGGTCTTACAATCTAGCATCTGAAGCAGAGGTTGGCGTATGCAGCCTCATGGGATTGAGCCCTTAACCTGTGGGATCTGATGCCATCTGAGTAGATAGTGTCAGAATTTCGTTGAGTTGCTCTAGTGTGGTGCAGTCAGTAAAGAATGCAGTTGAGATTAACATCTTCCTTGCTCTAAGTGTTCTGTCAGTCCTGTTGGAGATGTCCTTAGCTTGCCAGTCATGACAGGTGGTGGCTTCACCCAAGCCATACTGTCCACATTGACTACTCATGGCTGTGCCTGAGGCATATGTTCTCATACTGTACTTATGTGGCTGTTTTTATACAGGTTCAAGTACTGGCCCGACAGTTTTTTCTTTTCAACCCTGTATTGCCAGTCTGTTTGTTTCCAGTCTGCTGAAACTGCTTGGGCACACTCTTGCTCCAGAAATTGTTCAGTATCTCTCTAGGTTTGTGTCCGCTGTCTATGAAGATAAGCCATTGCTAACAAATATTGAACTCTGAGGCATAACACTAGAAATGTTTCTCTAGATGTATAGTGGTTATCTCAGTCGTTAGAGAATGTTTGACAATGCATGGAAACATTTTTGATTGTTAGAACTGAGTGGGGCTGCTGTGGGTATCTAGTGGGTAGAGGTTAGAGATACTGCTAACCATGCATGGGGTGGTGCTTCCAATAAGAATGATCAGGATGTCAAGGGTGCTGAGGTTGAGGAATCTCTGTCCATATTAATATAGTTCTCCTAAACAGTGTCTGGTGAATATGATAATTTTAATTGTGTTAATCAGGTTTATTAGCACCTAAGACAAGGATTCTCAAAGTGTGAATAGAGGTCCCTTGAGACCCTTTTAGGGATCTCCGAGGTCATAGCTATTTTTATGATAATTGCCTTTCCCACTCATTCTTTTACAGTTGTAGAGAGGAGTTTTCCAGAGGTGATATGATATCATAATATGGAAACAGATTGAATGCAGAAGCCGATATGAGAATCCAGCTGCCTTCTCTTAAATCTGACATTGAAGAAATTTTTCAAAATGGAAAACAATGCCATTTCTCTCATTAAATTATTTTTGTTTTAGAAAACCATTTTTTCATAAAACATGTTAATATGTAAGGGATGTGTTATTTTTAATCAACTAAAATGTGGTTAAATATTTTTTAAATTTTTGTTTCTTATTTCTATCACTAAGAATGTCAGTGGACAGAATCCACACAAACAAACATCCATACACTTCTTTGGGACCCAAAGAACATTATGGATAGTTTTTACTAGCATATATAAATAGTTCTTACTAGTATAAAGAGGTCCTGAGATGATGAATTTTAAGAACTTAATTATTTTTCAATTTTACTTAAATTCAATTAATTAACATATAGTGTATTATTAGTTTCGGGGGTAGAGTTACGTGATTCATCAGTCTTATATAGTAACCAGTGCTCATTACATCACATGCCCTCCTTAATGTCCATCACCCAGTTATTCTATCCCTCCACCTCCATCCCCTCTGGCAACCCAGTTGTTTTCCTATCTTTGAGAGTTTCTTATGGTTTGTCTCCTCTGATTTAGTAGTTGTTTTTTTTTT
>RCUC01126539.1:0-42720 GCA_003697995.1 Taxidea taxus jeffersonii | reverse complement strand
TTTGCAGCTTGGTAAGGAGGCAGAAAGGGAAAGTTTTCATAAATTACCAAAATAAATACATTTATTTTATTTTGAATAGATACAGAAGAGGTAAGACTAAAGGATTACAGAGAAGGGAAATTAATCCCAGCAGTTGGGAGGTTGGGGAAAAAATATTTGAAATAGGACTAAAGTAAATGATTTACTAAAGGATTTTAGTAAACTGGGACAGAGGGAAGCTTCGTAGAACCTAAGGTTTGATTCCAGATTAAATCACTCACCTGCTAAGTGTACATTCCTTAATCTCTAACCTTCAATTTAACTGGAAAATGAAGATAATGAGAATATTCAATCTCTAACCTTAATCTCTAATCTTCAATTTAACTGGAAAATGAAGATAATGAGAATATCCACCTCTTAAGGGCAATGTGATTATTACATGAGTTTATGTAAACAAAACAGTTGGTATAGAGAATACATGTAAAATGCCTGGCTGGACAAATAGTAAGGACTCAATAAATGTTAATATTAATACTACTAACAAAAAGTTAAAAGGTACATATGTGGGAATAAAGGATGACAGATATGTGTATGCTTTGTTTTGCAATAGCACAACAATTTGATTTTAAATCTTTGGGCTTAAAGGGAAAGTAGGTTCAAATGAAAGAGCCACCAGTAGAACATGAAGTCTAACATAAATCTTTTCTCCTGCTGGCAGACCCTGTAAGAGTTAGGTTGCACAGTTTTTTTCTTGTTTGTCTTGAAACAATTTATCTCAAGAGAAACATTTCTCTTTGGTAAGATACTGGTGACTTTAAGATCCCTGGCAGATTAAGTGATAGATTTTAAATCAGACATTTTTTTCTGATCATTTGATGTGGTTATTTTTTTTTTTAAAGATATTTATTTATTAGAGAGAGAGAGAGAGAGAGCACGAGCTCAGGCAGACGCAGAGGGAGAAGCAGGCTCCCTGCTGAGCAAGGAGCCCGAGGCGGGACTCCATCCCAGGACGCTGGATCATGACCTGAGCCGAAGGCAGCCGCTTAACCAACTGAGCCACCCAGGCGTCCCTTGATGTGGTTATTTGAAGGAACAGAAGAACCCGGTGGTTAAGAGTAAGACGTTGGGGATGCCTGGGTGGCTCAGTTGGTTAAGAAGCTGCCTTCGGCTCAGGTCATGATCCCAGCGTCCTGGGATCGAGTCCCACATTGGGCTCCTTGCTCAGCAGGGAGCCTGCTTCTCCCTCTGCCTCTGCCTGCCTCTCTGTCTGCCTGTGCTCGTTTGCTCTCTCTCTCTGACAAATAAGTAAAATCTTTAAAAAAAAAAAAAAGAGTAAGACTTTGAAGTCCCATATTCTTGGATTAGAATCTCAGATTTGTAATTTACTCCAAACAATTTTAGGAGAACTACTTTTTAAATATAAAGATAGCATAGTATGTGCTTAACTAGTAAGTGCTATCATGATTATTAGAGCAAACCATAATTGAAGATTCACAAGAAAACATCTAGAAGAAAAAGACTAGCTTCCCCTAAGAAGTAGGATATATACCTGAATTTTTAGTTGAATGGAATGAAGGAAATTAGAGTCTGATTAAAGGCACAAAACCAATCCTCTTCAGAAATCAATGAACACAGTTTGTACCACTATGTAATTTAGAAGTGATTATTGGCCATGTAGGGACAAAAAGAATTTACCTGAATTTCTTAATTAACTTGTATATTAAATTAGTATAACACAACTGTGCCTAAAGCAGTATCTAAATATAATAGGTATTTAGATATTCAGTAAACACAAATGTGATTCACATACACTTATAAAAATAAAATAGGAAATTTTAGTACTAAATTAATTAAAAGTACTTAGCAAGTTGTTGATCTAAAACAGTGCCAACCAACTGACTGTGAAAGACTGCAGAACCCAACACAACTTAGAATGATTTTGAATCCTGTTCCCATCTGCCTTCTAAGGAACTTAACAATGGTCATAATCAATGATCCCTTCCTTTTTTTTTTTTTTTAAATATGCCATCTGTGGAAGAATAATTGGGTTCACAGTCTAAATTCTTCATCCCTCCCTATATCTATCTCCTTTCCTATTATTTTGCAATGTCCTGGCATTCTGGCCTCACCTATGTGACTTGCTTTGGCCAACAGAATGTGAGCAAGTATGAACTCTAACCTGGTAGAGGCCAGTGTAAGCTGAAGCTTGAGAAACTATTTGGGCATTTAAGTCCCCTCGTATATCTCTGCTTTTGCCATGAGAACAATGCCTGGGCTGGCCTGCTGGATGGATGTGAGATGTGGAGTGAGGCTAAGCTGTCCCACCTGATAGCCAGATAATACAAGGCATGTGAGGTTAACCCAACCAAAGTCAAAAGAACCTCTTAGCCTTATTTGCCAATCAGAGATACATGAATGAAACAAGTGCTTATTTACTTAAGGGAATAAGTTTTGGAGTGGTCTGTAATGTAGCACTGTTGTGGCAATAGATAAATACTAGAACATGTCTTCTCCTCACCATGATGTTTAAACAAGTGCAAGGTTTCTCGTGCCTTAAACAAAACTTCACTCAATCTTTTATTTTCCTCAAAATAACATTTTTAGAGCTAGTTTACTTTAATGAGTTATCACCATTTTCTTATCTCTTAACCTACTCCAAATCTGGCTTCCAGGTCTTTCACTCCACGAACACAACACTTACTAAAGTCACCAATGAATTGGTAAGTATAATGAATGATATTTAATTTTCAACTCTTTTTGCCTTCCTAAGAACCTTAAACACTATTGGTCATTTCCTTTGCATAGACTGAACTGTGTACCTCCCTGTTTCATATGTTGAATTCCTAACCCCTTATTACCAAGAGATATAGGGCCTTTAGGAGGTAACGAAGGTAAAATAAGGTTACAGGGTAGAGTCGTAATCTGAAGGGCTTGTTGTCCCCATAAGAAGAGAAGAAGACACCAGAGAATGGGAGGGTAGTCATTTGCAAACCAGCAATAGAAACCTCACCAGAAACTGAACCCTCCAGACCTGGAACTTGGACTTTCCATCCTCCACAACTCTGAGAAAACAAATTTCTGTCATTAAGTCATGCAGTCATCAGTGTTTTGTGATGGCAGCCTGAGAAGAGTAAACCTCTTTCTTGAAACTCACGTTTTTTCGCTTTTCAGACAAAACACACTACTGGCTTTTTCTTCCTCTTCCCTTTACTACAAGTCATCCTCCTCTTGGATAGCTTGGAATTTCTCAAGGCTAACTCCCAGACTTCCTTTTCTTCTTTTATAATCTTTCTTTAGGTGCTCAGTTTCAGTTATCATTGATATCTCAGATATCTCAAATCCTCCCACTGCTCACACATTACTTCTTCAGAAAGGATTTCCCTGAGTACTCAACCTAAAGTAACTACCAATAGAAACTCTTTAGATCATCTAATTTCATTGATACAATTACAATTATACATTGTACATTTGTACAATTGTACATTGTACAAATGTACAATTGCTTATATTCTTCCACACTCCCATTAAAATACAAGCTTGATGAGAGTACAACATATTGGTCTTGTTCAACATATTATTTTATCTGTAAAAAGAGTAAATCTAGGACTTCTCCTTTTGGCCATGAAGTAACAGGAACCAGATTTATCCACTCACTTTAAACAACTTAAAAAATAGACAAAAATATATGCAATATATATAGTAGACTCCACATCCTCATGGACCCCAGTGTGGGGCTTGAACTCACGACTCTGAGGTCAAGACCTGAGCTGAAATTGAAGAGTCAGATGCTTAACCAAATGAGCCCTCATTTGCCCCTGAAATATTTTTAAGACAATGGATGAAAGAAAGTACAGGGTGACAGTGATCCCTGAAAGAAGGGAACAAAAGAAGGAAGTCATAAAAATTGCTCTGGCTTACTGCCTGAAGAGTTTCCAGGCTGCAGTATAGAAAGAGACCCAAAGGAGCTTGGAAATCTTCCTGAGATGAGAGGACAGTTTGTTGGTGAGGAAGACCAAAGCAGCTAGAATCTGTGGGGCAGAGCACAGGAGACACGGTTGCACAGATAGAGAACTCTAGAGATCTGCATTGGTTTCCTTGAATCTGTAGATAAATACTGATCAGTGCCTGAATATTTTCCAAAGCTGTGAAAAAGACCACTGAAGAGGACCAGGTGGAAAATTGCTAGAGGCCATATAGGACTGGATATAATTTGTGTATGTTCCCACCAGTAAGAACAGAAAGACCCCCTAACACATATGACAGTAAATAATTATTGGTAGTGTCTCACTACTGGGATAAAATTATCCCTATGGCAAGATTCTCATCCTCAGCACCACTGACATTTGGGGCCAAGTGATTCTTTATCGTGGGTAGCTGTCTTATAAGGCTCTGTAGAATGTTTAGCAGCATCTCCGGCCTCTACTCACCAAGTGTGACAATCCAAATGTCTCTATACATCATCAAATATCCTCTGTAAGACACTTCCAGTTGAGAACCACTGTCCTAGACTAAAGGCTGTCCCAACTCTGCCTATCAATGCCCAAAAGCAAGATTTGAAAGAATAAAAAGTTTTCTCATTAAGTTAATAGTGTCTCAAAATGGAGCCATAAAACACTGAAGGCATTGCAAAAACAAACAAAACCAAAAAACCTCAGCATACAAGGCAAAACTGACAATGTCTAGCATCCAATCCAAAATTACCAGGCATGCAAAAAACAGGAAAATATGTTCCAAAATAAGCAGAAAAAAATCAATCATCAGGAACTGATAACACAGATTGTAAAATTAGCACACAAGGATGTTAATGCAGTTACTTTCAAGAAGCTGAGGAATGCATGAGCATGAGGAGAAGAAATATAGTAGATACAAAGAAGATTAAATTTCTTTATTTTTAAAGATTTTATTTATTTATTTGAGAATGAGTGCACAAGCAGAGGGGAGAGGGAGAAGCAGGTTCCCTGCTGAGCAGGGAGATCAATGTGGGGCTTGATCATAGGACTCTGGGCTCATGACCTGAGCTGAAGGCAGACCTTAACCAGCTGAGCCACCCAGGTGCCCCAGAAGAGTAAATTTAAGTCTCTTGAGATGAAAATATAATTTCTGAAATGAAAATATCCCGGCTGTTACTAGCAGATTAGACAATACAAAGAAAATGTTATCAAACTTAAAAACATAGAAATAGCATAATCCAAAATGAAACAGAAAAAAATGAACAAAAATGATCAGGTATCAGTGATCTATGTGGCAAAATAAATGTGAATGGAATCCCAAAGGAGAGCAGAGACAAGAGAGATAGAAGCACATTTTAAGAAAATACAGCTAAAAGATTTCCAAATGTGATAAAAACTAACCCCCCATACCCACATAGTTCAAAAAACTCCAAATAGAAAAATTATGAAGGCAACAATGCCAAACCCATTTACAATAAAATTTATAATCAAATTGCTGATAACAAATGATAAAATCTTATAAGAAACTGGAAAAAAAAAAGCCCAGTACATACAGAGCGGCCAATAGAAGAACAACAGCAGACTTATCTTCAGAAGCTAGAAGGCAGTGGAGCAAGAGCTTCAGAGTACTAAAAGAAACATATGGTCAAATCTGAATTTCATATCCAGCTAAAATATCTTTCAAAAATAGAAGGCGGAGGGAGTGAAATAAGTTTTTCAGACAAAAAGTCAGGACTGAATGAATTAATAAACAGCAAACCCATATTACAAGAAATGCTAAAGGAAGTTATTCAGGCAGAAGTAAAACAATATCAGATAGAAGCCTGGACTTATATAAAAGAGTGAAAAGTACCAGAAATGGAAAATTCATGGGGAAAATACCTTTCCTATTTTAAAAATCTTTTTGAACAACTGTGCAAAGGAAAAATAGTAACAACACATTGGGAAGATTCTAACATTTACAGACGCAAAATATATGACAATAATAATAGCACAAAGGCTTAGAGGGAGGAATGCAAATGTACTGTAAAGTTCTTAGACTATAGATGAAGTGGTGTAACATTATTTGAAGGTAGTTTCTGGTAAGTTAATGATATGTAGGGTAAACTTGACAGCAAGTACTTCTTAAATAAACAATTAAGAGATTAAATAGAATAATAAAATACACTCAGCTTATCCAAAAGAAAGCAGGAAAAGAGAAAAAAAAAGAAGTAAATAATAGATGGGACAAATATAAATAGGAAGTTGGATGGCTATTATCAAAAAGATAAGAAATAACAAGTATTGGTAAAGATATGGAGAAAAGGCAAATCTTGTGTACTATTAGTGGGAATATATTGGTATACCTACTATAGAAAACAGTATGGATATTCCTCAAAAATTTAAAAATAGAACTACTATATGATCCAGCAATTCCAGTTCTGGCTATTTATTAAAAAAGTAAAAACGGTAACTTGAAAAGATATGCATCCTCGCCACATGTTCACTGTAGCATTATTTACAATAACCAAGATATGGAAACAACTCAAGTGTCTATCAATGGATGAATGGCTGAAGAGAACCTCTCTCTCCATCACACACACACAAACACACACACAGACATACATCAAGCCATAAAAAGGGAATCTTGCCATTTGCAATAACATAAATGGACTTTGAGGGCCTTATGCTAAGTGAACTAAGTCAGAGAAATATAAATACCAGATGATTTCACTTATATGTGGAATCTAAAAGTAACAAAACCCAACCAAGCTCACCGATACAGAAAGCAGATTGGTGGATACTAGAGGTGGGGGCAAAATGAGTAAAGTGGCTCAATAATACAAACTTGTAGTTATAAAATAAAGAAGTTATGGGGTTGTAATGTACAGCACAGTAGCTGACTATAATTAATAATACCATACTACATATTTGAAGGTTGCTAAAAGAATAGATCAAAAAGTTTTCATCACAAGAAAAAATTCTCACTATGGTGGCAAATGTTAACTACACTTATTGTGGTGATCACATCACAATACATACAAATACCAAATCATTATGTTGTACACCTGAAACTAAGATGTTATATGTTAGAGGGAGGAATGCAATATGTCAATTATACCTCAATTAAAAAAAAAGTTGGCTGACTGAAACTCAACCACCTCAAGTCACATGAAATGAAAATGGTCTTAATAAAGCAAGTCTCAACTGTATGCTGCCTAAAAGACACTTACTTCAAAAACAGAGACATATAGGTTAAGAATGAAAGTGTGGGAAAAGATATACCATGCTAAAACTAGTGAAAAGTAGGCTGGGATGACTATGGTACTATCAGACAAAAAAATGATTTCAGACCAAAGAATATTTCCAGAGATAAAGAGGTTCATATCATATGATAAAGGAGTAAATTCACCAAAAGTACATCAAATTTCTAAATGTATATGAACCTAATCACAGAGCTTCAAAATACATGAAAGAAAACCTGATACAACTGAGAGGATAAATAGAAAAATCTAGAATCAAAGTTGCAGATTCCAAAACCTCTCTCTCAAGGATAAATAGAATAAGTAGACTGAAACTCAAGAAGGATGTAAAAGAGCTGAATAGCACTATCAACTTGCTTAACTGACATCCAACAGCAGCAGACTATACATTATTTTCAATAACACAGAGAACATTCATTAAAATAGATCTAGATGGACTCGAGCATTGAAAAAACTCAATAAATTCAAAAGAATTAAAATCATACAAAGTCTATTTTATAACCATAACAGAATTAATTTAGAAATCAGTAACAGTATCTGGAAAATGCTCAAAATTGGAAACTGACCAATATATCTTTAAGTAATCCGTGGGTTAAAAAAGAAATCACAAGGGAAATATGAAAATATTTCTAATTTAATGAGTGAAAACACAGAGCAAAATTTGTGGGATATAGTTAAAGTTGTATTCAGAGGGAAATTTATAACATAATGATCACATAGGTAAGGAATTAATCTTTTTTCCACTATAACCCTTTACACTCTATACCAACAGTTCTCAAAGTGTGGTCCTTGGATGAGCAACATAAACATCACTTGGGCCCTACTCTATAACCTATTGAAACAGAAAGTGCTTGGAGCCCAACCATCTCTTTTTAAATAAGCCCTCCTGGTGATTCTGATGCACACTGAAGTTTGTAAAGCATTGTTTTAAAGCAGTACAGTTCTCATTTGGACCACCATAATGGTCTATGCCTTCACTCTTGGCCTCTACCATTCCTTTTCCACAAGGCAGTCAGAGAGATCCTTTAGGAAGGAGAATCTGATGATGTCATTTATCTTTCCCATCCAATCTCTACTCTAGAGTGTAGGAAGCCACTGAAGGTACATAAACATGGCTTATGGGAATCTACATGTTCTAACCTTCATTTACTTCTCATTCCTCACACCTGATACCATGCTTCTCCTTTCTTTTTTGACTCAAGATACACCAGTCATTGTCTTACCTGCAAAGAATACCATGCTGCAGTTTTTCCACATGCAAGTCTTTCTTTCTAGAAGTCAGTTCTCCCCTCTCAGTTCTCTGCTACTTGGCCTAGGTAATTCCTACTCACTCTTCACAGCTCAGTTCAATGGCCATTTCCTTAGAGAAGTCTTCTCCCATTTCTCTGTCTTGATAAGATCTCCCTATAAGGAATACTTATAATACCACCTACTAATTAAGAACTTGCAAGATTTGTGTAATTATTTACTCAATGTCTGCCTCCCTCAATAAACTTGAACCACGAGGGCAGAACAATACCTGGTTTTGTCCCCCATCATATCCTGTAGGTCAAGCATATTGCCTGGCACACAGGAGGTATTTTTGTAAAGAATAATTAATGGGGTCTATCTAGCTTTCTGTTTCTATGTACAGAAACAAAGTAGCAAACACATGAATTGTCTAGGTTGCCTGGAATTGGAATGGGAGTGGGGTTGGAAAAACAAGCCAAGGTCTTATTAAAATTAAACAAAAACAACCAAGAAAAAACCTGGCAGGATGAAATCATTCAGACACCTACTCAGTTCTTTTTTTTTCCTCCCAGTAATTAAACAAAAGGTGAATTCAATAGACTTAAATTATAATCACAGAATGCTCAGCTCCACTGCAAATTGTTCACTATCCAGAAAAAATGAGGCGGGGGATGGATGGTAGTCAGGAGAGGTGAACCAAGAATTCTAAATCCCTAAGTGAAGAAATTGAGAAGAAAAAAAGAGTAGAAAAAGAGAAAAGAGAACACTTGAGGAAGGAATTTAAGATGTAAAGCACTGAAATCAATCTTCCTAACAGGTGGTAGCCACTGGTGAAGGAAGAGAAGGGTGACCCTTGGACTTACCTCAGATAGACAAAGCAGGTCTGGAGGCTGTGGGGAGAGAATAAAGATTTACAAAACAGAATAAAACTGCCACTCATGGCTCCCCCAGCACCACTCTGCTGGATAAAGATCGGTCTTGCCCCATAGAGGTAAAACAAAACAACTACAAGTCAGAAGTATATTGTATCGTGTGGGAAGAGGGAGAGAATGGGGTGTTGGAAATAAACCAGATATAACAACTTTAATCTATTTTTAAAAACCCCAATTACTTTCTAGCCACATACCAAAATTCTACTGATACAAACAGGTCAGCAAACTTTTTCCACAAAAGGCCAGATAATAAGTATTTTATTTTTGTGGGCTTTATGCAATTACTCAATTCAGCTTCAGTGGCACAAACAGCAATAGGCAATACATAAGTTAATGAACATAGTTACAATAAAACTTTACTTAAAACAGGTCATGGGCGAGGTGCCCCAATTTAGAGAATTTTATTTTCTGTACTCCATATCCTTTAGTATGGATAATCAACCAATTCATCTTTCTTCAAATTATACTGTACTTACAAAGTAAGAAAAATTTGACATATTTTTTATAAGTTCCCTGAGTTCCTCTGTGACTCTGTCTAACACAAAGCCTAGTAGATCAAAAGAAAAAGTATACAATTTGTTGAATAAATTGGGTGGTTTTCCATGAAAGATGTGGGGCAATTAGTGAAGTAGAATACTGTGAAAAACTCAGTAATGGTTGACAAAGCAATAGGATTTAAATATCCAAGAAAAATTCTAAGAAAAAAACATCAAGACAGGAGATTATTAAAGTAGCTCTTCTATATTTTAATAAAGCATTACAGCAAGAGTTAGAAATGCTTCAAAACCTAAAACTCTTCTCCTTACTCAGTTCCTATGAAAGTTATGCTGACAGGGAAGAAAATGAATTATAAATAGAATTGATTTTTATTAAAAATTCCTGATTTAATTAGAATACTTCAAATAACCAAAAGTTTTAACAGTTTGCTTGTGGCACTATCAATTAGCAAAGTGGTAATATGAAGTCCAAATAAAAAAGAATATGCCTATGAGTTTTTCCACTTTTACATTAAAATATCTATCTTCATCCAATTCTGACAAAATTAAGATGGTGGATTAACTAAGACTTGAGGAGATACTGATGTCATATGAAATTAAGATTTGACAAGACATTGATCTCATATGTTTTCCTAAATTCATAAGATATTTTCTCATGGTTTATAATATCTATGGTAAAGCTACCTGAGTTGAACCACTCCTTTCTTCACATGAAATGAAAATATACAAAATGAAATTTACAAAATGGACTCATCAGAATGTGATCATCTTTGACTTATAGGTATTTCTCACAGTGCTCTTTTAATGGTGAATGTTAATAAAGCACTTACAACTTAATTTTGATTGCTCTAATTTATGTCTAAGAACAAATCAAGTATATAATGTGTTTTTACAGACATTGCATTCTTTCTGGGAATATCACAGTAAATATAAAGAAAACCTAGCAGGAAACTATACAGAGCAGTGTTTCCCAGTTATGTTCCCCAAACTGTGGGATATAAAAAGCTGTGAGATTATATATATTTAAACTTTGAAGAATGCTGTTTAACATGTTAATTGGCATAGTGATTCAACAGGCACAGGACTGAGCATTTCCCAAAGTTATTAGGCCAGAGATCCCTTTGCCCACAGAACATCTTGGAGGACTAGTGCTTCGTGGACTATATCTCTGGAATGCTTGTGTGGTAAACTAGATGAAGGTGATAATGAGTCATCTAGAAATGTTTTCCTATCAAAATGAAATTTAGAAAATCATCTACTCTATGCTTCATAGTTTTTCTATTAAATGATAATTATGAAGCTGAATAATAGCACATGTAGAAATGCTAACTCTAAATTTTATTTAAAAATGTTGAGGGATATTCTTTGCCAACAAATTTAAAAGGAAATTTTGAGTTAGGATGCAAAGAATGTGGCAAACCATTTATGAGTAGGACCAGAGGAGGATGCATGGTTGGTTTCAGCTGCAGGTAGCTGAAGGAGTATACTATTAAATAAAAGTCACCCATCAGTTATATATCTGTGTGAAAACCAGAATTGTGAATGGAAAAATTATACTCAGTCTTTTTTGAAGATAGATGACAAAACAGGAGAAGCTGACAAACTGAACTTGTTTCAGTCAGCTCAGAGTCTAATTCAAGTATCAATTTGAATTCCGAATTTTTATGGCAAAATTTAATGTTTTAGAATGAGTACAATAACAACCTTAAGTCCACATTAGTTATTCTAGTTTTAAAACATCCTTAGATGTGTCCAAAGTAAGCTTATTTACATCCAGATATTTATCAACTAGGAAAGACACACATTTACTTCCATAACTGAAAAGACAGTAATACTCAAAATTCTATATTATTATTTTCAATGGTCACTCCATTTTAGGCCATTATCACCTCAAAAATCATCTCTTGCAGTTAGTCTTTCACACACCCCATTTTGTCCTTCCCCTCAAAAATCTATACTGTGTGCTGTTATTAGAAAAGATTCTCTAGAATTATACTTTATTTCTCACTATTCATAGAATGAATTCTTGGCCTGATCTCTTTGTCCTTCTGTTATACCCACTTGGTGAACCCAATTAAACCAATTAAATCTATGGGCCCACCTTTCTCCAAGCTTACATTCTGGCAGTTGAGATAAAAATCACAAAACTGTTCAACCTTGTTATTTCTTGAGATAGTACTTCAAACGTTATCTATATTGCACAGTACCCATCATATTACTCTTAAATTATCTCTAGACTTATAGAAAATATATCTAATATCCTCAATATTCTGCTCATGAATTTGCAAACTGAAGTGCATTCCCATATATTGTTCCCACTCTTTTTTTTTTTTTTAAAGATTTTATGTATTTATTTGACAGAGAGATCACAAGTAGACAGAGAGAGAGGAGGAAGCAGGCTCCCTGCTGAGCAGAGAGCCCGATGTGGGGCTCGATCCCAGGACCCTGAGATAATGACCTGAGCAGAAGGCAGAGGCTTTAACCCACTGAGCCACCCAGGCGCCCCTATTGTTCCCACTCTTATGTTTTAAGAGAGAAGTTTTCTTCTGGCCGAAACCATTTAAAGATGGCCCATAATGTCCAATAATCAACTCTGGGGCTTCATTCCATTTTCACTGCTTGCCATCTCCTTTATATCTTCAACCTTTCATTCTCTACTGGCTTCTCATTGGCATCTAAACTTTTTTTAAGAACCAGTCTTCATTAGGGCTTCCTCTCACTATCTCCCTATCTCCTCTCCAGTCAGAGCCATTTGTTTTCTGTGCTAATTTTCTTCATCTCCTCTTCCTGCATTAACTGCATTGCCCTACCAAAACTACTCTCTACAAAATTATTACAATAACCTTTTGCACTATCTTCAGTGGAAACATTTCAAGGCTTAATGAACCTCTTTTCAATAGTTTACACTGTTGTTCTATCCCTTCTTAAAATACACTTCCTTTCTACAACACTCTCTTGCCTTTCCTTTTAACTTCCTGACTACCCTCAACAATCTCCTTTTGTGAAGATTAAAAAAAAAAAAAAGATTTTATTTATTTATTTTAGAGAGAGAGTGCGTGCACATACATTTGAGTGAGGGATGAGGCAGGGGGAAAAGGATCTCAAGCAGACTCCCTATTGAGCATGGGGCCTGAGGCAGAGCTCTATCTCATAACCCTGAGATCATAACCTAAGCCAAAATCAAGAATTGCACACTTAACCAACTACGCCAGCCATGTGCCCCTATGCACATTTTTTTTCCTCTATATCTTTGGGGCTATGAGATCCTATGTTCTTTCCATTGTATAGTAAACAATCCATTCCACTCTCATGGTTTCAATTATTTATGGACTCCAAAATCTTTATATCTAGCTCAGACCTCTTTTCTGAGCAACAAACCCATATTGACCAAAGCTTGACCTCTTAACAAGACAGGTTTAAACTGCATGAGTCCACTTACAGGCAGATTTTCCCCCCATAAATATACATGCAGTATTGCAAATGTATTTTCTCTTCCTTATGATTTTCTTAATAAAACTTTCTCTAGCTTGCTTTATTATAAGAATACTGTATATAATGCATATAACAGAAAATGTGTTAATTGACTGTTTATGTTATCCGTAAAGCTTCCAGTCGACAAGTTATTGCTAGTTAAGTTTTTGTGGAGTCAGAAGTTAAATGTAGATTTTTTTAAATGCACAGGATATTAGCACCCTTAACCTCTGCATTGTCTAAGGGTCAACTGTGATTGCTTCCTAAACATCTTTTCTTGGATATCCCACTCAAACTCCCGATGTCTAAAACTACATACTTTGAATATTCTCTTATATCTCAGTGAATGTTACTATCATCTATCATTTAGATGTTCAAACTCAAACCTAGACATTACCCTTTATTCCTCTACTCTCTAAAATACACTGATTCTCTTAGACCTCTGTCAAATGTATCTGTCCTCCTCCATTACTGCTATTATTAGGGCTCCAAACATTTTTTTCATTAACTGATGCTAGCTCACAATTTGGGCTATGCTTCCCTCAGTAGCTTTATCTTTTGCCATTTTTCTGTCCACCCCTTGCCACTTTCTTAATTCCTCTTTTATGCCTCAGCTATATGAATTAAATTACTCAGTGTTCTATAATCTTGTTCTGTCACCCAAATTTTCCACATGCAGTTTGTTCTGCCTGAAATACTTCCTGACTTCTAATACTCTGGCATTCTCCAAATCTCAGATGTGACTATGTAAGAATCCTTGCCTAATTTTCTAAACCTGGGTTCAATTATCCTCCTAGGTGCTTCTACAAGATACCTCTCTCCCCAGTCACAGCACTCTACTTTCTACCGGAATTGCCTAATTACTGTGCCCTATAAAACGATAAGCTCCATGAAAACACAAACCATGACTTCAGCCATTCTATCCCCTTAATTAATGTAATTAATAATATCTCACTTAAAACATAAAATATACTCGATTTGTTGAATATATACACAATGCAGGGCTTGTTTTCTTAGATGGGAAGGCAACTTTCTATAGTATCAAAGACCATCTTGTAGGCATTCATTAACTACATATGGAATTAAGAATAGGATAGAATAACATTTCTTCTTTCCTTTCCATGTCTATAGTTGATACACAGCAGCAGCTATGTAGTAAAGCATAAGTTTCAAAACTCCTCTATGTATTAAACTACATCTTGACAGTTAATCTTGAAATGTACAAAACAAGATATTTGTGGCAGAAGAAAAATTTTCATCAATAGAAATATTCTCTAATTCATGATATACATTGCCTTATGAATTTTTCTAGAAAAGCCCTTGTTGCTAAAATTCTCTCTCAAATCTCCAGTCACTAATTGTTCTACAACGAAGAAAGACACATATAAAACTAATAATGAATTTTAGTGTCACTTCCAAAAAGGCATTAAGAAGTATGGAATACCAAGAATAATGAGAAAAAAAAAAAACACCTTAAGAAACATTTTAAAATCAGATAAATATAACAAATATTGCTATAAATACAACTTCGTAAAAATAATGTCCTTGATTAAAAAAAAGAATGTTAAATAAAGAAGGAAAGTTATCAGTAAAAGATAAATAAAACTTTAAGCAGAACAGGACATAGTACTAGTAATTTTTAAAATGAGAAAAGGTGAAAAACAATTCTTACTCTGATACTAAATTTTTAAAAAATATCACAAAAGGATTTTGAGACTAATTTGAAAAAGTAACAATGAGGCATCTTCCGTCTTATTTTTCCAGGGTGATCTCATATTTAGTGAGGTAAAGAATCATATTAATATAAATTTTATATTCATACCTTAAGAAGACACAATGCTTAAGAAGCTAGAAGGACAAAATATGGTTCTGTTGCAAACTACCTTTGGTAAACTCTTAACAGCATGAAATGAGAATGGTAGTTAAGAACTAAAAATGAAACACTGCACTTTATACTCTATTTATGACACTCTTTAAAAAAGATGTGTATATATTTTTAGGTGAATTATAAATGTTTTTTGTTTTTTTTTAAATCACTATCAGGCTTCTTCCTTCTTTTTTCCTGACATGCTATTTGTTATGTTTAGTTATCCTAAGGACAAGAAACAAAGAACATTATTTTTTTGATTTGATTCATCTTTCATAATGGAAACTCTAATTTGACCAACATTAAAGCTTGAACCATCACGTTACAAAGTTAAAATTTTTAATTAATGCATGTTAAACACTACTGAAATAGATTATTTTAGTCATTCAACTAACTGAATGTTGGAGGCTATCATAATCATCTAACCTATTAAAACCTGAGTTTAATTATTGCTTTTAGTATTTTAATATTAGACTTAATATATTTTTTTATCTTTTGAAAAGGTTTTAAAAAGGTAACAAAAATAAAGCCATCAATACTTCCATAAGCCCCTAAAATACACAATGTAACAATGCAACCATACAATAAATGTCCTTAAATTTACAAATGTAACCTGGCACTCTCTCATGTCTGGGAAGTAATGAAATAAGCACTATCATACTTCTACAAATCCTGGACTGTCTAGCACCTATCAATGAGCTGAGAAGGAACTGGCTACATTGGCAACTATGCTATTCATATACTATTTTGCTAGGGTCTGGGGGTAACAGTCTCCCTGAGGCACCAATGTCAGGCCAGCATAACTGAGTAAAGCTCATAATTACTTACTAAAGTAATTTCAGTTTACATTCTAAATTTAACATTACCTTAACATTACCTGTATATAACTTTCTCCTTTGCTACACCATAGATTATCTCTGGAAAGAAACCCTTATCTTTATATATGTGGAATCTACCAATGACTCATCTGAAAAAAACCTATTCAACAAGTTTCCTTATTTACTGAAGAAAATACCTTGTTCCTGGACACTATTTAAATAAGCAGTCTTAAAATGGTTCACAAAGCAGTACCAGAGGGCATAACAGGTTGAAGGTGTATGTGAGACTTGTATACTAGAATTACTATATATTATATACCTCATCAACTTAGCAATGAGACAGTCTTTACGTCTTTCCACATGGCCTCAAAGCTATTAATTTATCAAGACAATGAATACATATTATCCTGTAGTGTAGCGGTTAATTTTTAGATAGCTCCTTGGGTATATTTACCATTCACACTGTTTTCTATATTTTGTATGAGGTCAATACAAAAACAGATAATATAACTTGTACATTAATATGTTTAGGAACCTTCTATGTCTCTACTAAATATATTTTAATTTGCTTCCAATCCTGGACACATTAAGATGTAGGGAAGTGCATGGGTATATTTAGTAGGACCTAATATCATGAGTTTCATACTAGGTGCCAAGAAATTAGGTCGTCCAAATATTTTGGAAAGAAATTGAAACTAAATCAGCTGTTCCTTTTCTACCCATTATCTCAGACTTTACTCAAGGCACCTAAAATGAAACTTTAAAATTAAGTAGAGGAAAACTTACCTAGTTGGGATTTTGAATAATAGTTTGCCATTTGTCCACTGTTGCAGGACTGTCGTTTATGCCTTTTTGTTGACATTTCTGTGGTCTTCCATGGTGGTCTTTTTCTTTTGTTCAATTTGCTATGAACATCAGAACTATCAGGATTCTTGTCATAGTTAACACATTTATTTACTTTACTATTGTCAAGTTGGCCAGGAAATTTATCAATTGAAGGACTATTTGTTTTAGCATTTTCCATTTCTTTAGACTGCTTTTTAAAAGAATTTTGCCTAGTAGAATGGGATCTTAAGGTAAAGCGCTTTGATTCTTCTCTGTGAGTCTGAGGATTACTTCCACTGTCAATAGATTCAGGAGTGCAAATGATTGTATTTAGCTTAAAAGTATTTCTGTTTTCAAGATAGTTGATCTTCCTCAAAAATATTCTACAATCTTTTAAGGTTTTTGACTTCCAATTATTTGGACACACGTTTCCTAGTCTTGGTCCCTTTTCAAAATCTTTTTGGCTGCAATTTGTTCCATTCTCTTTTGCTTCTGACTTAAAATTATTCTCTAAACTAGCATGTGTTTTCAAGTCAGACATTGCCACTTTCTGTTGCAAAGAGTCATCCCTGATCTCAGGTGGCAAAATAAACTGATTATCTATTGTGTTTTTTCGTTGGAGTGGGATATCAGTATTTGTTCCCCCCTCAGTCTTACTTAAAAACTGGTTCTGGCAGAAAAATCTTAAGTTTTTCCTTTTAGAGATCCAATCAATTTTTCCATGGTTGTGCAGCTTTCCCTCTCTTTTCCACCTTTCATGTTGCAACCTCTTAAACTCAGTTCTTTTAAATCTAGCTAACGTTAAATTATTTTTCACATTTAACAGCGGAGAGCTAACCATTTTATGGAGTATATGCAACTTCCCTGTTGATTTTGAAGGAGAAGATAGTGCAAATTTTTTAAAGTGCTTTCTGAAAGGGCTGGTATTAAAATTAGAATATTTGGTCCCTAACTTAATTCCTCTAGTATTTATTACTTCCAAAGGGTTTCGAGCATTTGCTTTTCTAACTAATGAAAGAGACTGTGTTTCTGTTGTTTGCATAAACCAGATACAGAGTTCATTCAAATCATACTTTTTCCGAAAAAGCATTTTTACAGGTGAAACTTCAAGTTCCAAAAGACAGGTTTCCAAAGGGTTTGCTATTTTGAAATTATCATTTTCAATGTGTTCTCTTTTTTTATGAACACAATTTCCAGCTTCATCTCCACTCACTTGCACCCAAGCATTTGTTATTTGCTCAAATCTATTGTTTAATTCCTCTAATAAGGAATCGTTTGATGTAGAAGCAGCCCACCACCTGAGCAAAGGATTTGATGAAATTATTGGGTCCAAGGATACTTCAGAAATGGGTATTAATTTATCTTCCAAACACATTTTTTCATTCCTTGAATTTCTGGTTGCTTTCGAAGCTATTTTTATCCTTGATTGCCTATGCTTTTCCTTCTGACTTTTACCTTTCTGCAAATGGAGTTTATATGATTTACAGAACAGAGCATTTCTATAAATAAGTGAGCTAGAAGATGCTAATGGATATAAGAAATGGAGAGATGGTTTTCTATCTCTAATAGAATGTCTCAAAGGTATAGTAGCAACCATACTTTTTGATCCATTCTTAAATATATCAGCTTCAGTGTGCCCTGTATCCATCTTACTGCATTGGTGATCATACTTTTCTTCAGCCAGATTTTTTTCTAAAATATTTTCTTGTTCTAAAGGAGGTAAGCAGCTGCTAATACTTACTTCTCTCTCCTGAGGTGAAACTCTATTAATAGTCACAGATATGCCAGAGATTTTCACTTTTGCAGGTCTACCAGGCTTCCTAATTATAGCAAAAGGCTTCTGAGTTGGTCGAATAATGTTCTTGGAAGGTTGAGGTATCACAGACTTGTTCTTGATAGGCCTAACATATTCAAAGCCAGACCCCAAGGCCTCACTTTCAGTAGTTAAACTTGAAACAGCCCTTTTTTCACCTGAGTCAATTTTGTATTCTCTAATATTTCTGAGACTGTTACGTTCAGTTGGAATATCAGCAACATTATTGCTGAAAGATAACACATTGCTTATGTTTACAGTTCCTTCAGAAACATGCCTTCTAGTTCTTCTTGACCTTCCATAAATAACAGTTACAGTAATACTCTTTTTATAAATACCTTCTCCTACTTCTGATAGGAGAGATTCTGGACTTTTCTTTCCAGTACTAGAAGACTCGTTTTGGCAAATGGTGATGTCTGTTTGATTAGTTTTAGGTTTTGGTGGTCTTCCAATTGGCCGCTTAATTTGTTTCACAACCTGGGGACCTATTTTTTTAGGTCTACCTGGTTTTCGTTTAAAAGATGAATCAATGTCATTGCTTGGATTTTCCTTAGGTTCATCTTGTGGCTTATCACTATTCATACCATCTATGAACATTGCAGGGGATTCTGTTGTTTCTTTTGCACAATTAAATTTGTTTAGTTCTCCCTGTAGAGTCTCACTATCATTGAGATTAGAACTATACTTTTCAAAGTTAGCATTTGGGACATTCTTATTTGTTACTGTTTTTTTTTCAATTACATGATGAGTTAGGTATTTTTCAGAAGGAAGTTCAGTATTTGACTTAGAAGTACCAACTGAAGTTAAAGTGTATTTGACTCCTTCACTGCTTTTAACCTCAGATAAAAACATGAGTTTGATAGGACTAGAATAGCTGGAAAAAGGAGAGCTTTCAATGGCTTCATATTTTGTTGACACACTTTGAACATTGGAAATCAAGCTACTTGTATCCAAAATAGATGACTTTTCCAGATTATCAAGTCTTTTGCTATTCAAATCTATTGTAGGAATATGATTGCTTTTGATATTGCTGGCTGCTACCACAGATTTTGATAAACTCTGCTCTTTGCATGTCATTCTGCTTACAGTAAGAGTCACATTTCTACCTACAGTTTGATCTTTACCATTAACTTCTATCAATTTCTTGGATGCCTTGCATCCTTCAGATAATGAGCGATTATTCAGAGACTTTTGGGCCATATTTATTGTGTCTTCCAAACGCTCCACAACAACTTGTAAATTAGAATTCATTGCAATTTTGTTTAGATCTATATTGTGTGAGCTTTCGATTTGAATATTTTTCACTGGATCTTTTTTTTTTGTAGATTCAGAAACTTTTTTGGCCTTAGGGGATTTTTTGAAAACATAATTATTTGTTACATATATAGAATACCACCCTGGAGGCACAATATTTCGTTTAGTTCTGCTCAAAAGTTGAGGAATAACACTTTTCAAAGGAGCTTGAGTATTCTCCAGGTTGGGGTTCTCCTTGTGATTTTGCCAAAGTTTTTTTCCACCTGCAGATTTCTCCTGTGATTTTCTTATGCTTATTTTCTCAGGGAAAGTTGTTTTAAAGCTTTCTGAAAATGCATCAAAAGCCAAGTTAGTTTCTAAACTATGAAGAGGTAGTTGTAATGACTCTAATGCACAATCTGGTGAAAATGATGTTTCTGTATGATTATTATCTTGCCGGTTTTTAGAATTTTGTAAAGACCCTTGGCAATGACAGAATTCTTCTTTGTCCGTGGAAAATATCTCATCATTGCGTGTCAACTTCCTTGAATTTTTTTCAGTGTATTTTTTTCTTACAAAATTTTCATCAAGATTAGCAAGTTCTCTTTTTATTTGTAAAGACTGCCTTCTAAACATGGGTGAATCAGGAGAGCTGTGCATTGAAAATAAGGTTTCTTGACGCTTTCGAAATCTTGTCTGAATAATTTTATTTTCTACCTTTTTATCATGTTGACTCAGCAATTCCATGAAACTGTAATCACTGGCCTTGGCATTATGCAAAAGTGAGGATATTAAATCCCTCAATTTTAAATCATTATCTGTATTACAATCACTGCTAGATAATTTTATAAGGTTTGTCACATCTGTAGCTTCTATTGATTTTAATTTTTCATTAATACGATCCATTAAATCTTGGAAAATTACAGTAGTTTCATCTTTTTCATGATTTGTAGTACAATTATCGCTGTCTTCCAGGAGCAAATAATCAGAGTTACTAGATTTTTTAGTTTTATGTACTTTACCTTCGGGATCACCCTTGTCACTGTTTATTTCTGCTGGTATGAGAGATGGAGGCTGGTTAATGTTTATTTCAAGTCTGTTATTTTCTAAGGCTGAAAGCTCTGAGACGACTTCTTTCAATTTTTCAAATCCTTCAGTCTGTACAGGCGATAATGGTGGAGGTGACGGACTTCGAGATCTACAAACATCCTTAAGACTGACTGAAACATCGCATACTTCCCTTGATGAAAGAGGAGCATGAAAGGTTGATTTTGTAGAGTGAATGTTTGGTAACAATCCAGAACAGCACCTGTGAGAATTATGACTGTTTGCAATTTCTCTATTCACTACTGTCTTAATGTGTTCAATAGTTACAGTTTGGCAAGATAAACAGTGTAAATCTTTAATACAGACTGGCAGAGGCACAAAACCAGGGCTTTGTCTTTCATTTTGTAAACACCCTTTTTCTGCCAGCCTATATTCACAACTACAGAATAGACCATGTAAATCATCTTCAATTAGGGGCTTTTGAGAGTCTGAAGACACAGTATATGATGTATTACAATAGCAAAGAGAAGCAGCATTTTGCTCTTGGATTAGAAATTTCAACATGGCCAAAACTTGTTGCTGGTGATGTATGCACAAAGATTCCAAAACTTTGCTTAATGCTGATTTTCCTTTTTCCATTTTAGTAGCTTCCTCTGATTTTGCATCAACAGTTGAACTAAAAATAAAAATCAAACAAAAAAATGAATTACAGCAAAAATACCAGTATTATAAGGAGTTATAATTTTAACAGAGTTTGAACAAAAGAAGTTTTGGTATTGCTGGACTCCTAACTCCTATAGAGCTGTAATAATGACATCCTGATTATTGTTCAGCAAAAATATAATGAAGCACTGGTGATAGATAATTAATTTCCTATGGCAAGTGGAATAGTCAAAGAAAAGCCCCTAGTTTTGTGATATAAAACCTGGTTATAGATTATAATATAGATTATATTTATATCAAATATAAATATGATTATATTTATAGATTGCTAATGTTTAGTGCTTTGGATGTATTAAGAATATTTAATGGAAAGTGCTTCAGAAGGAGTTACATTTTTAAAAGTAGATATTTTATAAGTTATTTTGATAATTATCAATCCATATTAGTGCAAATAAGAAAAATAAGATATAGGAGAAAATCTTATCATTAAGATAGATATTTTTTCAAGATAGTGAAAATAAAATTAATAAAAGAAAGATTTGTATACTCACAAGGAAAATTAAGGAATTTAGATTTCATATAAAAGAGTATCTTTTCTAAGATTAAGCTGCAGGAATTTTAACCTAATAATAAAAAATTTAAGCTATTTAAAAATAAAATCTATTTTTAATTGATTTTAAGTACTAAAGTAACTACATGAAGACTAAAGGCATTACTTACCTAATTATTTAATTTCAAATGCTGGAAAATGTCCTACTGAAGACTAACATACATCTAATTTTAACTAACACCCAGGATTACTTAGTAACCAAAGCAGAAGTCTACAAAAAAAACCTTTTTAATCCAATACCAGCAGCAAGAAGAGTAAAATGTATTAAAAGAATTCTGTTTCAGAAAAGTATCTATTTAAACATATCACCAAACTCTATACAATGAAAATAGCCTCCCATTGATGATTTCTTCTATTTGCTATTGTTGTTAGTAGTTCCTGGTTTGTAGAATTTTATTTAGGGTTGGAATTAGGATATACTGATTATGAATTGCTACAGAAGACTATTTGTTTAAAGGGTTATTATATTTATGTATATTAAAAAGTAAAGAATTTTAATTTTAAAATGAAAAGTAAAATTAATTTTATTTTGTTCCCTAAAACTGGCTTAATCTGTTTCACAGATATGTATCAAATATCAAGGCAAATTCTGAACATTAGATCAAAAATTTTCTAGAAATATAACTTCACTAGATTCAACTAATAGTTCACCAAAATTAATATGTGATTTGACAAAAAGCATTTATCAGAGTGAGAAAAGATATGAAATTAACAATAAAGTGCTTTAAGTCCACAGACATGACCCCAATACCCTTTCCTTTCTGAAAATATTTTTTTGTTTGTAAATTTTGTCATGATTGGGAGTAAATGATGGAACTGATTCCCAAGATTCACTATTAGATAACTCAAAAAATACAGGGAGAAAAAAGACATGAGGAAATGTTAACTATCAAATATGAAGATATATATTATACTCTTTTCCAGCAAATTAAAATTGTAATTTTTATATAAGCAAAGAAATCCCAAAGAGTTCTGATAGATACACTTAAACAGTTTTTTTTAAAGTTATGTACGGCCTATTAAACATATCTGTGATTAAATAAAAAGAGATTTTATTTCTTAGAAAAATTCATTGAACCGTATTTTAAAGATTAATTTGCTTTCCTATGTTTCTAAAATGCTTAAATGTTTTTTCCATTAGCAAAGTCAAATAGAAAGTAGAAATAACTAAAGCTAATGATTAGTGTTAACTATTCTGAAAAACACCCCAAGATTTTTACAGTTGTCCTCTGAGATTTCAAGGAAGTCTATACTTTAAAAAAGTTTCTTATCCAATTAATTACTTTTTCCCCCCATTTTATTACTTTTAATAATGGAACTTCCATTCCAAAATACCACAGTGGTCAGTAATTTCCATGTAATGGTATATGAAGAATAGCTCCATAAAGTTACTAGTTGGATATTCAGGTATTAGATTACATCTAATACACACATATCAGATATTAGCTAACTAAATTCTCAAATTATAAAATTTCATAATATTTGGCTCCAAATTTTTTTTTCATATTTCTTGCATGTTAGAGTCTCAAAGAAAAACAATATGAGTAAATAATAGTTGAATACACAGAAGTCTCCAAACTAGAATTTATTCTGAAGTGATTATGTAAAGGTTCTATAATTATATCTGTCATAGCTCCCTTGTTTTTAATGTTAAATTTTTTTCTGACCTTTTTCAGTTCGATTTCTAAACCAAAACATTCTGCCTATTTTTTATATGTTACTATTGGTTTTGCTTATTACAAGTTTTGTTGTTGAAATAGTTCTTTGGAGAAGTCAATTTTTCATTTTAGTATAAATAAAACTCATCCCTACAGTGAATCAAAAAAGTCAGTGTAGTCAGTTTTTTTCTTTTCTTTTCTTTTCTTTTCTTTTACTGAATGAGTAAATCAATCACACACCAACAGTGTTGTAAATTTAAGTGCAAAAGCATTGAAGTGCTTTACTACAAATTACAACCTAGAAACACGTTAACTGAACAATTAAAATTCATACAATCAGATTTAGATATATAACAACACAAAATAGGAACAGAATTACAGTACATTTACAACACAAGACAGATACATGAATTCATTAGAAAATATTGTAATAAATAATTCATGAATTATAGTGCAATTGATTTATGCATAAATATAACTAATTGCCTAACAATCAGTTTATATTAACAAAATCTGTCAAAATCAAGGCAGCCACAGAGTTTTACTAAATTACTGCGACAATGGAAATACTGCAATTAAAAAACAAATACAAGTATTTGTACTGTAAACAACTAAAAAAATCAGTCTCACTAAAGTTAGTATACAATTTAATATAAAATTGTCATTAGCTACCAGAAATGGTTTAAACAACTTTACTGAGCAGTAGTTTTCTAAAAACAGAGGCACTGTTTTTTCTTTTCCTTCTTTTTTTTTTTTTTTTAAATATAAAATACTTGAGGAACATTCAAATAAGTAGAAAGCATATAAGGGTTGCTTTCACCTTCATTAAAAGTCTGCTGAAACTGGATTTTTCAGAAAACTGTCAATTAATAAGTAGTAACTGGTAACTAAATTTATAAAGTACTTTGAAAGTTTAACATAGAGAACATCTTAATAGAATCACTGGGGAGAAGGGGAACCCATAAATTTCCCTGCCTTTCCTAGTTTGTATAATCAAAAGTTAACTCAATAATTAGAAACATTTTGTTTCTTTTAAAAGTTATGGGTTGATCATTACCTATAAACTATCAAAAAATATTTAATTTACTATTTCTGACCAAAAATAAATAATACAAATACTAAATGCTGCAAATTAACTATAATATTACCTATAAAACTACTGATCACTGTGAAGTCAATAGCAAAATGATCCCTGATTTTATGAATCCTGTAAAGTTTTTGGTCAGGTCATCTTTTAAATGATATAAAAGTGTTCTGTAAGTATCCCTTTACTATAAACTTCTCAATCAATTTATTAATGTAAATATAGTGTGAGGAATAAAAAAGCTCAATATAAATATTATGTAATGCATTCAGGCCCCCAAATTTTTGCAAGTAAAATTCTGTATAAAGAGGTCAATAAAATTGTGTTGAAACATTTACTTTATTTTTTAAATTTGTTTTTCAGTGGGGGAGGAGGGGAAATATATTAAATAATCCAAGTTCTGCCCTCACAAAATATGGCTTAATTCTTTAAAAAGAAAGATGACCCTGACATCTGCTGTTTTGCAATCTATTATGTATTCTTACTTGGAAAAACAAAAATAGCAAGAGGATTCATACCCTAGTATGCAGGTAACATTAAGCTGAAGAGGGTTCAGTATAGATCTAAGAGACCAAATAACTACTTGGTTGTGTAGCTTCCCACTCTTCAGTTTTTTAAAATCATATGTAAGCAGTTTTTAAATGTAATAGCTGAAAATCTCTTTAGAATTACATGTATATGTGATTATTAGATACACACAAACACAAGTGTAAAAACACAAGTATTTGACAAGGTGCACTTATTTTTTTAAGTTCAGCTTTAAGTATTCCTTTTGGACTTAGGAAAATTGGCTTAGAAAAATGATCAGAACCTGAATTTTAACAGAGAAAAGGGGGCACTCGGAGAATTCTGAATATACAAAGCAAATCCCCATTCTTTATATGGAGGCACATGCTTATAACATTTTACCACTAAAACTGCATACTCCATAAATCCAACATGGATACTCTGAACCACATTTTAAAACTGCTATATAAAAATTATTGGTCTCTCTTATGAGTCTAGTCAAAGTTAAAATGCACTGCCCAGCTTCTAACTACCCAATTAGTAGAGAGTTTACATTACTGAAAGTTCAAACAGCTTCAGTGTTAAATATCTGTAAATCTATTCAAGACCCTGAACAAACTGCAAATTTGGTTATTAGCAAAATGATAATGTATCGCCCACCAAAATGAAATCTGTAATTCATTTTGATAAACTGAAAATGTTTTGAAATGTCACAGCAGCAAATATATTAAAGTTACACTGAGGTTTTTCAATAGTAGGAGTGTGTCACAATCCTTAAAATTTAAAGTAGTCATAACATCAACTAACCAGCACATTTAAACCAAATATCATTCTCAAGCTTTTTCTGTGCACATTATAAACATGCTCTAAGTTGCATTCCAACTTTCTTTTCTAACCTTACACATTAGCTTATTTTTCAAATGAAAAACAAAATTAAATTATTTTAATAATTAAATTTAAATTACTTTTTGTTCTTAGTATTTCATCTTATATTAAAGGATTCTATAGCTGCTGGGGTTAACTATGTGTCAGTTTTTTTAAAAAGTATATACCTTATAAACCCCAACTTCCTGTAAATCAACTATTAAATGATAAATATTAAATTTCATTATACATATCATTTAAGGTTTTCTTTTCTATTCCTGGTGGATGCACTTGAGTGCATTTCATATTTCATAGAATACACTGTAGTGTACTAATACTGTATATATTAATTTTTCTTCGTATGGAGATAGCTATTTAAACTTTGATTGGTTGATGTACTTACAATAGCTGTAAGTACAGTATGTAAAAATGTTTACAAACTATTAATATCATATTTCCCTTATAAGATGGTTCAACTGAATGGCTGGAGTGGTCTTTCACCAATAAAAATGTTTCACTTGACAATTACTTGTTTTCCCACAACGCTTTATGCTATTGACTACTAAAGAAAACCTGAATCTTTTTCACCTATTTATACAAGGATTAAATACAAACTATCAGAATTAAGTAAGCAACTATATAATTCTGTCCACAGTGAAAACCCTGAATAAAACTTTTTTTTTCAAAAGGCATGTAAGTGGTTTTTGAACTGTAAAATTTCATGTCTCCTGTCAGAGTGAGCGTCTGTAATTCCCACATGTGTGTATATAGACACACAAATACACACCTGTGCACATACACACACACACGCAAACACACATACACACGCACATACACACATACAAACATTTTCCTAACAAGTAATCTACACAGGCTTGCTGTTTTTGCAGCTGCCAGTCCCTGAATCTGTCATATTATATAACCCAGTGTCTGGTAATCGGAGTTTCTTCTTCGGAGGAGTCTTCAGTGTTCCAGATCTTTCTTTTACCTTGTATTCTAAAGTGCTGTGAGGTACCCCATAAATTCCTTGTGCTTTGGAAACACTCATTTTTCCGCTCATTACCATTGCAATCGCCTCTTCCATTATTTCATGATCATACTGGCGATAACGGCCACGTTTTTTCCTGGGCTGCTTGCTATCTTTTCGATCCAATCCATCTTCAGTATTTTCAGAGGTTCCATCAACTGTTCCATTTTTAGAATTAAGACACAAAGGAGAGAGGTCCCCATGTAGAAAATAAGAGTCAACACTTGAGTGAGTTACAGGCCCAGAACATTCTATTTTGTTCTGCTTAGGGAGTATATTTTTCAGTTTTTGGAGAGCTGATCCTTCTAGGACTGGAGAGGTTTTGGAAACTTGATACATAACATCCAGCAGACCAGGACCATCAGGTTGTGGTTTTGAAACAGAACTTACTCGGAGCTGAGGAATTTTTAACTGTACAGTAGGGTGTGAAGTTTCATATTGTAGGCTTTCATTTTTTTCTTTAAATTGAGTAACCATTTTCTGTAGAGTTAACTGATGGAGGTAACTGGAAGCTGTTGGGAATTTTAATTCTGAGGTTTCAAGTAGATTGAGTTTACTTTTTTCTGTGCGCTCTGCTTGAGCTCTTGCCCACAAGGCTACTTTTTGCAGCACTGCACAAGTTTCTTTACTGTCTTTATATGAGTAACTATCATTGAAATCTCGAGTTTTGTTTTTAAAAGATGCAGGCTTCCCTGCTGGTAAGGCTTCTAAGTGGAGAAGTAAAGTTTTTTGAGGTATGCCATAAAGTATGCCTGCTTTATTTATGTCCAGTGCTCCAGACTGAATGTCTTTCAAAGCTTTTGAGAGCAAACCATCTGCAAACTCAGCACTTCTTTCCACATAGTCCTCTCTGTTTCTGTGTAGTCTCCTGGATGGATGGAATGAAACGATGGTAAACTGATGCATGAGAGACTCTCACACAGCTATGGAAGGGGAGGGTCCACTCCTTTATTATACTCCTTGCTTAGGTAACATCACTGCTTATGACTCTTTTTAAGTCTGTGAGATGTAGTAGTTACTCCTTATCAAAGCAAACGCTACAGTCCTGGTAGGACAATGTGTCAATCATACGGTGGCCTCAACGGGCAGACCTTCCAAGAACATAAAATCCTAACTCGGTATTTGTAAAAATATTCTCATGATGTTGCTATTCCTCTGAGAGATGCTTGCAGAGCAACACTTATAATTTTTATTTGTACAATTAGAGTTCCATTATAAAAAATACCCAAATCCTAAAGGAGTTTTTGTTAGTAGAAACGTGACGTTACCGCTAAACAAGTAATAAAAGAGTCAACCCCTTTAAAGGAAATTTGTAGCAGCAAGAATATTTCCAAACACAAATATCCCATATTTCCACAAGACTAATTTTTCCCTAGACAAAAACTTAAAATTTGAAACAAGTAGATAAGTTATATTTGGGTAAAATAATTTGATACTATAAATTGTTCTATTTCAAATATATCATTGTAATTTTCAGTTTCTCAAACAGAAGCTAACTATACCTTGTGACTCAAAAGCTACTATAGTCTTAGTTGAAACAAGTTACACTCTATATCTAAGATTTAAATGTGATAAAAAAGCTTCCTATGCAGTTTGTTAATGGGAAGATGCAAAAGTTACTAAATAAAAATCCAAAAATCCAACAGAAGAGCATCTCACTGCTATTTATTTATTTAATTATTTAATGAGAACTTTCAAAGCATGAAAGGACTTTCTGTGGTGTTTACTAGACATATATTATTATATATATTATATAAAGTTTACCACCACACCTAAAGCGAAAAAAACGTAAACACTATAAGCTAGCTGTTAGAATTAGTAAGTATGGTACTTTTAAAATTTGTTGATTCTTTAAAAAAATTAAATAGTGAAATCACATATTTTTCTTAAAATTGCCTCCTGAATATTGAATTTTAAATTTTCTTTATATTCGTCCTGCTTCTTAGTTTGTAGCCTATGATTAAGTTGGTAGTTCATTTTAGTAACACGAACTAAAGTTTGGTGATTGTTCTGATAACTTTTCTTTAACAGAAAGAATAAAAAAGAAAGAGAAAGGACAAATGAAAGTATGAGAGACACACACTTATGAGTGACAAAAATTCTGGAGGAAAGCTATATATGTCAATCTACTCAAAGTAGTATTAAGAGTTCTCTGTAGAGATAATTGCATATTAATATTAAATTATATTTCCTAGATATTGCTTACCCAGCCATTGAATTTTCAGAAGAAGGATCACATATGGATGACTCTTCAGATTTTATGCTGGTTTTCTTTGTAGAGAGATCTAACACTCCATCCCCTATAATTTTTGCAAGAGAAAAAACTTTATATTTGTGACAGATAGGTAATCCTTACATTTTAACATTTCATATTTTGCTGATCTACTAATTCATGACCTAAAAATTAACAATTGTATTTGACATGTGGCTATTACCAACTCATCTTGTGGGTTTAAGAACAGTACATGACTGGGAAGGCACTACATAGGAAAAAAGAACAGAGAAGGAGCTGGCATTGCCAAATGATATGAAGAAATATATGAAGGCTATGATATTGTATCTGTTTAAAATAACCTTTGGTTACTTTTCCCCTTGTTCTGCTGTTAACAGCCATTAACTGCTTATCCATGACTTTTTTCTAATCAAGGCTGCCCAGATGATGCTTCAAGAAAGTAGGAATGATATAAGTGGTACGAAACAGAGACCACAGAAAAAATGATGATGAATAAGAGAACAATAATTAGCATTTACTAGGACTAGCAATATGTGGAACATATGTTTAAGTAACCTGTGACTATATATAATCAAAGTATTTTTTAGAACTCGATGTAAATTTTACTATTTTTAAATAACTGAAATGTATAGCAGTTGAAGCATTGCTTATGTAATATATTATGTTTACATCTGTGACTGGATGAAGACATAACCTACAATATTAACGTTTTAGGAAAAATAGCCTGTTAGAAAACAACTGTCCAAGTATTTAATAAAATGTAATTGTTGGGGCGCCTGGGTGGCTCAGTGGGTTAAAGCCTCTGCCTTTGGCTCAGGTCATGATCCCAGGGTCCTGCGACTGAGCCCCAGATCAGGCTCTCTGCGCAGCAGGGAGCCTGCTTCCTGCTCTCTCTGTCTCTCTGCCTACTTGTAATCTCTGTCTGTCAAATAAATAAATAAAATTTTTTTTTAAAAATGTAGTTTTTATTACTATTATAACACTGAGTTGACATAAATAAAAACAATGATTCAGACATGTTAATCTGACAAGGATCACAAAGAGTAAAAATAAACTATGAATTTAAAACAAAGCACTAAGCAACAGTGTGACTATTTCTTTACTGATAGTTAAAAAATTGAAAGTTTAAGTTATAAAAAATCATTATAAGAAAATACATGTTTAAAAAATATACTTAAAAATTTAAGTTGGTCTAAAAAAAATTCATCTGGGTTTTATTGTTACCATATAAATTTACCTAACACTTAGGTGCTCTGGCAAGACACCAAGACAGAAAAATAAAATGTCTCACTCATAACCTATGTGTAATTCAATAATTTCTTTGAATGCCTATTGTGTGCAAAGCACTATTTTAGGAATTTGGAAGCAGCAGTAACAAAGGCATAAACAGTATCTATTGTCATGGTGCCAACCATGACCAACCAAATATATTCTCAGGGAAAAGCTTCTGTAAGGATCAGTTTATACAAAGGCTGTGTTACAGAATCATTTTTGAAATGTCTGAGGAATAGCAAAGAGCAAAGTCTCAGCTGGAAGCCAGGCTGAGTAAAATGAGATTAGAAATGTACAAAGGCAGATCACATTGGGCCTTGTTAGCCATGGTAAGAAATATGAATTTTATTTCGAGAGAGAAAGGAAACCACTGGAGGATTCTGAGCATTAAGACCAACAAGGTTTTAATTTGTACTTTTAAAGGATCAATCTGCTGTAGGGAGAATGGACCACAAGGGCTAAAGGTGGAGCAGGGAAACCTGTTCGGAAAACACTATGGTATTTCTCAACTCTGAGCTTTCACACTTCGTTAGTTTCCTCTGTTAGAAGACTCCTAATCCTTTCTTTCTATCCCCACACTCATCCTAGTTCTCACCAAATCTTACTCATCATTCAGTCATTCAGGCCACAACTTGAATTTGGTTTTCATTATTTTAGGTTCCTATACCTGCAACACTTGCCTATATTATTTTAGCATTTAGCATGCTATGTTCTAATTGCTTAAATACTTACCAACGTTAGCCATGCAGACCACAAGCTACGTGAAGACAAAGACCATGTCTATTTCATTCACCCACGTATCCCTACCCCACTCCCTAGAAAAGTGCCTGGCATTCAGTAAATATTTGCTGAGTAGAACTTTGAAGAAGCAAAAGAGAAGACTGGATAGATTAACAAAGCATATGGTACATAGTACTTTGAAAAATTGTTAAGTGAAGCACCTTGCCCCAGGTTATCTGCCCAGCTCAATATTTTATGCTTTGTCTCCAACTCAACTCAACCCTCTTACTTCCTTGCACAGTTCCTCACAAATGCTATGTGGTGTCAGGTCTCTCAAATTGCAGTACATGGTTCCCTCTGCCAAGAATGTTCTACCTTTTCAACCTGTCAAACTCCTACTCATTTTAATTTTTTTTCAGTGTTCCAAAATTCATCCATATGCCCCCAAGTAGAACCCAATTACTGTTTCCCTTGAGTCAACACTTATAAATTATACTTAATGACACTTATGAGACTGCCTTGCAATTATCTATATCTATATGTATATATATCTCTCTATACACAAACACACATATATACATATATATGTACATATTTATCCCACAAGACTGATTCCTCAGGTCAGAGATTTTATTCATTTGTATTTCATATATAGTAGAGTGCTATAACCTACTAAAAGAAGAAAGAATTGAATACTTGTCTTCTCTTTTAATATCTCATTTCTCTTCTTCAGCAATTAAAATTTTATTATTTCAAGGTCTTATAAGATCACCTTCTTCAAAAAATCATTACTACCTAATCCATATTCAGATTTACCTCTGAATGCACCAGTTTTGATTCTGCTCAAGTTTTACATAGTATGCAGCACATAAAACACACTCTCCATAAATGTGTTATTCCTAGTCAATGTTACAAAGTGAATTAATGAAAATTTTCCAATTCTAAACTTTTAGACATTTGATATAGTCAATTTAAAGTTAATTATTTCATAGGCCAGAAATAAGAAAAGGAGGTACAGGGAATTCCTCTCTCTCCTTTACATTAACTATGCAAATTAAGATATAGCTCTCCAGCTAGGACAATAAAGGCATTCTTATCCTTTTTCAGCCATTCCTAGACACATGGCCCTGGTAAGGGATAATTAAAATAAATATGAAGGATAAACTAGACCTAAGTCCTGTTCCGCCTTTAAGAGAGCTACCCAAATCAAGCTTATACTCCTCATTCCTCTTCTTTCGAAACTCTAAACAGTGACCAAGGTGAGAGATGCTTTAATTTTTTCCCCATAGCCTTGTCTCGATACGTAGTACATATGTTAAAAGTTTTGCTCTAGAAGTAACACATTATAGTCTGTTATCCAGTGAAAACAAAATATACTCCAACATATTTCTGCCACATAGGAAAACTATGTAATCAATGAGCATTTATATACTGAATACAAGTTACATAAATATATAAGTAAAGCACTTTTAGAAAAATTTTAGTTATCATAGAAAATCTCACTTTTTATTAGTAGTGCTTTGACCTACACTAAAGTATTTTGCTGATATCATTACTTCTTTATACATCATAAAAGCTGTAACTCAAGAGCTAGAAGAATCAGTTATTTCTAGGATTATCCAAATTAGAAAAGCAAAAAAAAGAGAAGGGGAGAAATAGCTTGGGAAGAAGGATTCAGAAAAAAGAAAAAAAAAAGATCAGGAATGGGGATAAAGGGCATTTTCTTGCTCCTGCTGCTGATTTAGATCTAGCTGAAGTGATTACATCTATGAGCATCACTCTTTCACAATGGAGATAGCACATCATAACTATGTTGTTTTCTGTATATATTTCCAAAGTTCTAATGATTAACTTGATGGATAGAAACTAAGCACTTTTAAAAAAAGATTTTTATTTTTCATCTGACAGAAAGAGAGACAGCACGACTTGGGGGTGAGGGATAGGGGAATGGCACAGGGAGAGAGCAGCAGACTCCCAGCTGCAGGGAACCTGACATGGAGCTCGAACCCAGGACCCAGAGATCATGACCTGAGCTCAAGGCAGATGCTTAACTGACTGAGTCATGCAGGCACCCCTTTTAAAAATATTTTATTCATTTTTTGGAGACAGAGTGAGAACAAGCAAGGGTGAGGGGGAGAGGGAGAAGCAAACTCCCACTAAGTAGGGAGCCCAACACGGGACTTGATCCCAGTACCCTGAGATCATGACCTGAGCAGAAGACAGATTCTTAACCAACTGAGCCACCCAGGCACCCCGAAAAACTAAGCACTTATTATGCTCTAGGGCAATACAAAATAAATAGAAGACAAGGACTGATATTTACTTGCCATTCAACTATTGGTAGGTACCTAGGTTGTTTTGTTTTACACTTTACAAACAATACTGAAATGGAAACCCTAAATGCTTTCTTGTGTTCATGTATAAGAATTTTTCTAAGATATACACCTAGAGGTATAAATGCTGGACTTAACATTTTGGAATTTAGTAGATATCACCAATTTCTTTCCGACATCCTTGATGACATTTGGTGTGAGATTTTTAATTTTTGCTAACCTGGTAAGAAAAGCAAGTTGTAGGAATAAATTAAGAAGAGTGCACTTAGTATGCATCACTGTGAATTTTTAAAGAACACAAAATTATTTTACTTATAAATGTATAAATAGGCATTATCAGAGGTTGCTTCCAAGATTAAACAAAAGGATGTGACAGTTTCTTAAGGAAAGCATAACAGAAGCAAACATGATCAAATAACACATTTATTAGTTCTGGATGACAGAAGCATGATTATTAAGCAGTATATTTCTCTATATTTGAAAATTATCTAATAATAAATACAAATTATTCCCATTTGCTGATTATAGACTGGGTCTTAAAACACCACAATTTACTTATTTTTGATCAACCACTAATGGAAAATGTATAGAATTAGAGGCCAGTGGAATCTTTCAACAAGGTCAGGTAATTGTATATATTGTACTACCAGATACAACTTTTAAAATGGACTGATTCTCGGGACGCCTGGGTGGCTCAGTTGGTTGGGTGGCTGCCTTCGGCTCAGGTCATGATCCCAGTGTCCTGGGATCGAGTCCCGCATTGGGCTCTTTGCTCGGTAGGGAGCCTGCTTCTCCCTCTGCCTTGTCTGCCTCTCTGTCTGCCTGTGCTCGCTCTCTCTCTCTCTCTCTAACAAATAAATAAATAAAATCTTTAAAAAAAAACGGACTGATTCTTAAAAAACTGAAACCATGACCAGGCTGGGCAATTTCTTTTTTTTTTTTAAGATTTTATTTATTCATTTGACTGAGAGAGACATGGCGAGAGAGGGAACACAAGCAGGGGGAGTGGGAGAGGAAAAAGCAGGCTCCCCACCAAATAGGGAGTCTTATGCGGGGCTTGATCCCAAGACCATGGGATCATGACCAGAGCAGAAGGCAGACACTTAACACCCAGGTGTTAAGCCACCCAGGTGCCCCTGGGCAATTTCTTGATATCAAAACATTATTGGGTTAATTTTTTTTTAGAATTCACCTTCTGTTAAAATCAAGATTTGATTTTTCATTTACAAATTGTTTTCAGTTCTATATTTTCATGCAAATTCCTAATCAAGTATCTATTCAAAGCAGACAAGTTCAACTGTCATAATACAGAATTGTTTTTCACCCCTCCAAGGATATCATTTTATTATTTTTTTTTAATCTCTCATCTTACGGCCTTTGTCCATTCTTCAAAGTATGTTCTGTTCTCTCGGCCTGGCAAGTTAATTTCTACACATCCTTCAGGATCATCCATCCCCTCAAATGTTTTCTGAATTTCCCCCAATACCCTTTATATTCTTTTATACTGTATTTATGATGTTATAATAATCTGCTTAGTTTAGTGCCTCAAGTCTAATAGGGGAGTTAGTAACTATTTTTAGAATCTATTTAAGATTTATGTGTAATTAAGCATAATTACCTGGCTGATTTTCTCACAAGAATCCCCCCTTAAGCCAGGGCCTGAAAGGAATAGTACCTCAGTAAAAACTTATTCACTGACTCATCAATGACTTGCTCAATTTTGTTACAAAATTGCATACAATAGATTCTGACTAGCCAAACAGTCATGCAATCAGTTAACTTTGTTCAGCTATCCAGAAAATCGCAACACAGTCAAAAGGTTGACACCTATACAGGAGGTAGGATTAGCTTCACATAAAGAAACTCCACTTAAGTTAAAGAGCCTAAGAATGGTTTTAATCAATTACTGTATTTTTTACGTTCTAATAATCATACAGATTTTTCTTCAGAAATTGTCAAAACTGATGATCATCATCACTTAATTATGAGTATTAATTATATTAAAACATATTAACTCCTCAGAATACAATTGGTATTCAGTTGCTGCATGAGACAAATCATGAAGCTCAGTCCATATAGGAGGGAATATGAGATAAAAGTTCTCTGAAACCACATTATTTCACATTAATATTAAATATGTAAATATTAGTAAGATTCAGTATATGAAAGCAAGTGCATTTTAATGAGAGGAAAATATCACATAAATTTTATGTTGTCTAGAAGGAGGAGAATATTCCAAATTAAATTTCACAGAAATGGCAATTACTAGAAATAAAACTTTCATCAAAATCACTGCTACTTAACATTAAATAATGTTTGATGCAAACTGCAAATTTATGTTACCGTTTTAATAAATACCTTAAAGCTATTTCTACCTTATGTCTTGGATCACTTCTTATCTCCTTATATGGGTTCCTGTCTTTTTAAAAAAAAAAGATTTATTTATGAGAGACAGGGCAAGAGAGCATATGTACAGGTGGGGAGGAGGAGGGAGGGGTAGAGGAAAAGGGAGTGAAATCCTAAGCAGACTCTGTGCTGAGTGTGGGGCCCCTTTCGGGGCTTGATCCCATGACCCAAGACCATGACCTGAGCTGAAACTAAAGGTCGGTCGAATGCTCAGCTGACTGCACTACCCAAGTGCCTGGGTCTTGTCTTTTAGTCCCTCAATGTGTTATCCTAGTCATCCTCTGGTTCTTTCTGGTCTTAACTGTACTCTCTAGGAGATTCCTAGATTCCTGTGGATTACTAATCCATTTATATTCAACTGATTTCTAGAAAATATTAGTGACTCACAAAAAATCTAAATATATACAACTAATATTCTTCTACAGTGCACATAAAGTATGCACTAAAGGTTTTACTAATTTGGAAATTTTAATGATAAAACTGAAAGTGATAGAGAGGTTTATTATCCTACCTACAGTCACAGAGTTCTAGTGAGAATGTCATTCAAACTCAGGCAGCCATATTCCAGAGTCTGCATTTAACTATAATTCTAATCTGTGATATTTTGAAAATCAAATTACAATGTTGGTAATGGTGTAATAAACTTGACATGGTCAAACGTTACTAGTTGAGGAACATAACCCTTTTGGAAACATTATAGCAGTATGTCATCAAAAATCTTAAAAATGTTCATACTTTTCTAGGTATCTATTTTAAAAAAATATTTAACATGAAAATGCCTTTATGTACAAGGATATACCAAAGATTTCAATAATTCTGATCAATACAATTGTTTTACAACCCTGAATATCTAGGTCTAGTATATCCATTAAGGTAATTAACAAAACATTGAAGACTGCAATTGCTATTACAGTGTTTTTATAAGGTAGGATATAAACTTGAATAGAGATAATAGACAACTAAACATATAAAAAGCAAAAAAAAAATCAGATATAGAACAAACCTGGAAGTAAATATACTACATGACAACAATGCTGATCTTTCATGAGGATCTGAGAAGTTAAAATAAGTGTGTGGGCACATACTTGCATATATATACTAAAATTTATTAACACAAACTTGTTAACAAGACTTGTTAACACAATAATACCAAAGCATAAAAGCATTCCCTTAGGTTTATCCAAATTTTATTTTTAAATTATTTTTATTATTACTGGTGTAACCAACGAGTTAAAGTTTCAGAGTCATGGGGGGAGTAACCAATAAAATATCAGAGCAGCATATCAATTAAGTTTTAACTTTTTTTTTTCCTTCCCTTATTTGCCTCCCTCCACAAGCAAACATGTTCTTAAAAGGGAAGGTTATAGCCTTCCTGATGTTTTATTTAGCGCATATGTAGCTGAAACCCATAGAATTCATTCATCTACTATTTGTCAATAAAAGACAGTATAAATTAAAGTACTTATAGTGAATTTAGGATGTAAAAATTAGCTAAGCACTTCTGCCCAATACCATTTTAGAATTTCATCGCAGTTTTTTCTACATATACTGAATTGAAACAAAATTTCAAAACTTCAGGTCCACACTTAAAAAATATTTTTAAAAATGAGTTCTCTTTTTTATCCCATGTATTGCATCACCTTATTCTATAAGTTCAAGTTTTAACCAACCATTTCACTTAAAATGTGGGACTTATACTTATTACAACAATGTCATACTGGAAGACTTTCCATTTGTTGATCATACACTTGATAGCCTCTGTCATGCTTATCCAAGGTGATTTATGTTTTAAAAAACTTTTTACTGAAGTATGACACTCATAATAAAAATGCACATTAGTATAGTTTAATGAATTTTCACAAACTAAACAGTCCTATGTAAACAGCACTTAGATTACCACCATCAACTAAGAGATACCCCCCATCCTATCTCCCTCTGATCACTAACTTACTCCCACACCCAATATCTTGACTTATAACAGCTTTATGCATGTCCATCTTGATGCAGCAATTTTACTTCTAGGAATGCTTCCTAAGGTAAAAGTTAAGATTGAGTGCAAAGTCTTAGCTCGAGCATGTTTACTTACATATCTAGAGACAGAATTAAACATGTAATACTTCCATAAAACAATACTATTCAACTAAATGATTCTGTAGAAAAATATTTAGTAATATAAGGATATTTAAAAAACACAAGTTGCAGAGGATTATATAATGTACAATTTGTGCGAGTGAGTTCTGGGAAGACAGAGAGAGTGAGTGTGTATGTGTATTTTTTCCCAGAAAGTGATTCAGGAAACTCAACAGGAGCAGTTACCACTGGGTAGGTAAGAAAAGAATAATTTTTATTTCTTCATTTGTTTTTTTTATAGTTTTCTTATAAATACATAGCTTTTATAGTTCATTTATTCAGTTAAGACTTACTGAATAGATACAATATGCCAGTCATTTTTTTAGGCACAGAGGAAACAGTAAGGAAACAAGGCAGAAAATGTTCCTGCTTTCATGGAACTTACATTCTAGAGTGGAAGACAAAGACAAGACAAATCAATAAAAATTATTTTTCCCAAGGTGATAAAACTTATAATGAAAATAAAAACAGAGTAACAGGACACAGTGGCAGGTGGAAAGGGTTACTAGGTTGGAATAAATAATCAGGCAAAGCCTCTGAGGTGATCTCCTTTTTTAAAAAATAAATTTTATTAAGATAAAATTCAAATATACAAAAACAGAGAATGATTCTTTTTTTTTTTTTATTTGTCAGAGAGAGAGGGAGAGAGAGCTAGCGAGCACAGGCAGACAAAGTGGCAGGCAGAGGCAGAGGAAGAAGCAGGCTCCCTGCCGAGCAAGGAGCCTGATGCGGGACTCGATCCCAGGACGCTGGGATCATGACCTGAGCCAAAGGCAGACGCTTAACCAACTGAGCCACCCAGGCATCCCCAGAGAATGATTCTTAACCCTTACATGCTTTCTTCAGTTTAATAATTAACTAGATTTTTGCTATACTTGCTCCATTTATCCCTATTTACTTATTTTATTTTTTAAAAAATATTTTATTTATTTATTTGACAAAGAGAGATCACAAGAAGGCAGAGAGGCAGACAGAGAGAGAGGAAGGGAAGCAGGCTCCCCGCTGAGCAGAGAGCCTGATTCGAGGCTTGATCCCAACACCCTGGGATCATGACCCCAGCTGAAGGCAGAGACCTTAACCCACTGAGCCACCCAGGAGCCCCTTTACTTAAGTATTTTAAAGCTAATTCCAGATGTTACATCATTTCTATATCATGGATCTTTAAAACATACAAACATTTTCATACACAATTATATCAATTCTTTGCTATTGTCTAACAACTGGTTTATACTGAAGTTTTCTCTAATGAGTCTTCATGATACTTCTTTTTTTGAAGTTTATTTTAGTAATCTCTACACCCAACGTGGGGCTCAAACTCATAGCCCTGAGATCAAAAGTCACATGCTCTTCCAACTGAGCCAGCCAGAAGAAGCTAGGTAATTGATACTACTAGGGAACATTTTACATTATGGTTTGTTCTGTCTCCTGTGGTGTCATTTCCTTTGTTCTTTTTATCAATAATTCCGATAAACTTGGAACTCTAAAGCAAATGGTTCTCCCTAGATGTCCATCAACAGATGAATGGATAAAGAAGATGTGGTACATATATACAATGGAATACTATGCAGCCATCAAAAGAAATGAAATCTTGCCATTTGCGACGACATGGATGGAGCTAGAGGGTATTATGATTAGCGAAATAAGTCAACCAGAGAAAGACAATTATCATATCTCTCTGATATGAGGAATTTGAAAGGCAGGGTGAGGGGTTCTGGGGGTTAGGGAAGGAAAAAATGAAACAAGATGGGATCGGGAGGGAGATAAAGCATAAGAGACTTCTTATCTCACAAAACAAACTGAGGGTTGCTACGGGGGTGGGGAGTAGGGATAGGGTGGCTGGGTTATGGACATTGTGGGAGGGTATGTGCTATGGTGAGTGCTGTGAAATGTGTAAGCCTATTGATTCACAGATCTGTACCCCTGGGGCAAATAATACATTATATGTTAATGATAAATAAATAAAGCAAATGGTTCTCAAACTTCGGATCTCATAATTTCTTTTTACTCTTAAAAAGCACTGGGTGTGGTGCATAAACAATGAATTTTGGAACACTGAAAAAATTAAATTAAATTAAAAAAAAAACAAAACCTGTGGGGGCACCTGGGTGGCTCAGTTTGTTAAGTGGCTACTTTTGGCTCAGGTCATAATCCCAGGGCCCTGGGATTGAGCCCAGGCATCAGGCTGCTTGCTCAGCGGGAGCGTGTTTCTCCCTCTCCCTCTGCTTGCCCTCTCTAATAAATAAATACATAAAATATTAGAAAAAATACTGTGAACTTCAAAGAGCTTTTGTTTAGGTGAGTTACATCAATTTATATTTACCATATTATAAATTAAACTGATTAGGTTTAAAAAAATTCCTAATTGATAACAATAACTCTACAAATGTTAATGTTTTTAAAAACATTTTAGGGGCGCCTGGGTCGCTCAGTGGGTTAAAGCCTCTGCCTTCGGCTCAGGTCATGATCCCAGGGTCCTGGGATCGAGCCCCACATTGGGCTCTCTGCTCAGCAGGGAACCTGCTTCCCTCCTGTCTCTGCCTGCTTCTCTGCCTACTTGTGATCTGTCAAATAAATAAATAAAATCTTTAAAAATAAATAAAAAGTAAAAACATTTTAACAAAAAATGACATTTTCAAAGTAAAACAGTGAGATTTTAAAATAATTTTGCAAATCCCTTTAATGTCTAGATTAATAGAAGATAGCCAGATTGTCATCATATATGCTTCTGTACTCAATATATTTAGATATACTAGTAGTCTCTGGCAGACTTCATTACACACTTGGGAGAGAAACAGAGTGAAAAGGACAAATAAAATATTATTCGTTTTGACCTGGGGTAGCCCCTGAAAAAGTTTCAGAGGCTCCAAGAATTTCCTGAACCATATTTGAGAACCACTAGCCTAAAGAACTGCCTAGATTTATATTCAGTGTTTGGGGCAAGAATACTTCAAAAGTGATGCAACATATCAAGAAGCACATACAGTCTGAATTTCTATGAAGCTCAAGTGATCAGTGTGTTCTGATCGTGATAATCTGACCACGCCCTCCATTGTACAGGTTCGGTTCCCCAAACAGACTTTCCTCTAATAGTTTTATCTTCTGATGGTGATGTTTAATTCAATTATCATATAAGGAGTTGCAAAACACTACTATTTTTAATCTATCATGTTTCCCATATTTATTAGCTGAAATTCTTTTTTTTTTTTTTAAAGATTTTTTATTTATTTATTAGACAGACAGAGATCACAAGTAGGCAGAGAGGCAGGCAGAGAGAGAGGAGGAAGCAGGCTCCCCACTGAGCAGAGAGCCCAATGCGGGGCTCGATCCCAGGTCCCTGGGATCATGACCTGAGCTGAAGGCAGAGGCTTTAACCCACTGAGCCACTCAGGCGCCCCTATTAGCTGAAATTCTTTAAGAATCTTTTTTTTTTTTTTAAGATTTTATTTATTTGAGAGAGAGCAAGGGAGAGCACACAAACAGGGGGAGCAGCAGAGGGAGAGGGAGCCTGAGGCCTGGCTCTGATCCCAGGACCCGAGATCATGACCTGAGCCAAAGTCAGATGCTTAACCCACTAGGCCACCCAGGTGCCCCTTTAAGAATCTTTCTTAAATGATGGCTATCTGGTCCTGAAATGAATGAATGAGTGAATGAATGAATGAATGAATGAAGAAAGAAGGAAGGAAGGAAGACAAATGCTTAACTTTTCCCTTTAATTGCTCATTTGTACACTCTGGTACACTGTGTACCCCAGTGTGGACTAAAGACTTTGAGGGGCACTTCCATTTTCTGATCATCATAAATGAATGGATTTTAAAACATTCAGCATGCTTCAGCTGCAACTGTTCGTTTTGATGCTCAAATGTTCTCATATGGCCAATGGGGAACTCTTAACATTGGCTTCTGTATTCTGCTGACAAATTATTCTTTGGAACTTCCTTGCTTGCTAGCACAAGACATCCTAGGCTTATTTCTTACACTTTCTGATCTGCACCAGGATTACAAGGAGGCCAGCTTCCTTTTAAAGGGAAATAATGTTTAGAGATCATAATGTAGGTCTAAGTTCAACTGAACTGTCATTGCTTTTAGGGTACTTCAGCAGTCTGAGAAATCCATATTTTTGAAAAGAAAAAAACTGTGAATTTTCCTGACATTTCCAATCCACATGTAATATTACAGGGTTTTTACTTTCTTTGATTTTACCCCTGTGCTTCTTCTCTTACCCTGGAAGTCTTGGTTCCCTAACAGTGTTACATGATTACATATTTATCATCTAGATTCAAAAGAACAAACAATGGCAATATTATTACTA
>ML100782.1:17377-28801 GCA_003697995.1 Taxidea taxus jeffersonii | reverse complement strand
CCCACAAATGGAAAGGAGAACTATAGAACTATTGCGTAATGAGTTGTTTTGCCCCTCTTCTGCACTTTTAACTGTTCCTGTCTAGTTCTATTAATCCAGTGACTCATTATTTGTAAATATAGATAGACTATCTGTCTATTTGCAGACAGTATGCTAGGAACAGAGGTAAAAAGAAGCAATACAAGGTTCAAGCACAGGCTGAAACACACTCACCAGCAACCAATTATGACATGATACGATCTCGTAAGGATACAGTCTCCTTTTTATTCTCATCCTGGATGAGACCTTGATCAAGAAAACCCCAAGGAAAACATGGATTAACCTCTGAATATCTTCTTTGTTTGGAGGCCAAGTCTTGGCCCCAAGGGGTTCATTTTTCACAACTGTCCCATGCAGGGCAGGGCAGCTCACGTCCCCTAGGGTTCCTCATGTTCCATTCGTGAAAAGGAACAACTACACTCCCAGAGAACAGGAGCAGACTGTGGCGCCCGCACTCTGCTCCTACCCACCCTCGAAGACTGTTGATCCTGAGACTCCCCACGAGCTTTCCTGAAACAAGAGCGAGCAACTCTAACTTTCCTGATATTTATACTGTAATTGAAGTGATAAATAAATAAATAATAAACAAATATATTTGTCTATTATATATTATTTATTTGTTGTTATTATCATTACACTTATTATTCTAATATTTATTTATATACTTATTTTACCCTATGTTTACCACGTATATAATTTGCTATGAGTTATTATCCCATGGCTATGGTATTTGCGATTTCTTTTTTTATTTTCTAATTTTTTTTCTTTTTGCATTAGCCACACTGACCCTGTGAAAATGATAACATAGATGAAATTCTCTTCATCAATCTCTTCTCTTCAGCACTGACTGACTTCTAAGAAGCCAAGAGGACACAGGGTGCTACTAGATATATTTTTTGTAACTCCCACTTCTAGGCTCCAACCTTCCTAGAATGTGTTTTCCCAGGATGCCTTATGTGGTTCTGGAATTTGTTTTTTGGGGGGTTTTTTGTTTGTTTGGTTTTGGTTTTTTATTTTTTTAAAAATTTTAAATATTTTATTTATTTATTTCAGAGAGAGAGTGAGAGAGAGCATGAGAGGGGAGAAGGTCAGAGGAAGAAGCAGACTCCCCGTGGAGCTGGGAGCCCTATGCGGAACTTGATCCCGGGACTCCGGGATCATGACCTGAGCTGAAGGCAGTTGCTTAACCAACTGAGCCACCTAGGTGCCCTGTTTTTGTTTTTTTTTTTTTTAAGATTTTATTTATTTATTTGACAGACAGAGATCACAAGTAGGCAGAGAGTCAGGCAGAGAGAGAGAGAGGAGGAAGCAGGCTCCTCACTGAGCACAGAGCCCAATGCAAGGCTCAATCCCAGGACCCTGAGATCATGACCTGAGCTGAAAGCAGAGGCTTTAACCCACTGAGCCTCCCAGGTGCCCCTGTTGTGTGTGTGTGTTTTAAGATTTTATGTATTTATTTGACAGAGACAGACACAGCAAGAGAGGAAACACAAGCAGGGGGAGTGGGAGAGAGTGAAGCCGGCTTCCCACTGAGCAGGGAGCCTGACACAGGGCTTGATCCCAAGACCCCAGGATCATGACCTGAGCTGAAGGCAGTCACTTAACTGACTGAGCTACCCAAGTGCCCCTGGTTTTGGAATTTGTATTGCTAATTTCAAGCCCCTATTTCATAAACTTACTGTCCTGTTCACCTCTCTTTTCAGAACTTAGCTCACTAACAGGTAAGGAACCTGCTACAGAGTAGGGTCATGTCTTATTCTTATCTACATTCCCTGTGTCTATGTCCCTGCCTGGATATAATAATAAGTGACACTGTGAACGATATCAATATAATAGCATCAACATAATAATGTCCATTTAGATAGTATTTACAAGATGCTAAGCAATTATGTATATAATTTATATAAATTAATTCATTTCCTCTCACAACAACTAGACGAAGCAAGCACTATTATGACATTTTACAGACGAGGAAATGAAATATGGTTGTTGAGCTTTGTGAATGAAAGAATGGAGAGTTACCACATGTAATTAAATGGACTACCCTGAGATAAGTCTTACAACAGTGGGAAGATGGGTTCTGGAAAGGTACTTGGGAGTGGGGGACGGGGTGGGAGAGGACACGTCTTCAATCCCTTCAGTGACGCAGCGTTCAACCTATACAGTTTTTCAGGGATCCCTCTTTATGGTCTTGATGCAAACAACTCTGATCCATCATTTCTCTGATTTAAAAGAGTTTGAGAAATCCATCATTTCTTTGATCTTAAAGAGTAAACACATTTGCCCAGCTCAGGGAGGTTATGTGGAGGGGTTACAACTCTGCATGCCAAGGACCCTAAGGGAGATACGAGAGATGAATAGAGGAAGCCAACCTAACCAGCTCTTGGAGTCTGTGGGGCCATGCTGGGACAGGTGACTCTTCTTGTCCTCAGGGTCTCTGTAAGAGTTTGTTACTTAGCAAATGACCACAAACCTAGCAGCTTAAAACAACATTTATGTATTATCTCACAGTTTCTGTGAGTCAGTAGCCTAGGAATGGCTATTGTGGATCCCACAAGGCTAGAGTTAGAGTGTGGGGCAGCCTGAGTTGCCATCTAGAGGCCTGACCGGGGAAGGCTCCACCTCCCGGCTCACTCAAGTGGCCGGCAGAATTCAGCGCCTGACAGCTGCAGGCTCAAGGACCCTGGCTGTTGACAGCTGTTGGCAGACAGCTGCACTCAGCTGCTTGCACATGGGTCACTCATCCCCTTACCTCTTCAAAGTCATTTAGGAGGTTTCTAGAGTGAGGATGCCAGGAAGACGAAATCTTGTATAGCCTACTCTAATCCCCAAAGGGACAGTCCATTACCTTTGCTAGAGGTTGTAGGCCCGACCCACATGCGAGCTGAGGACATGAGTACCAGAAGATGGGTTTGTTGGGGACCACCTGCCAGCCCATCTGTCACAGGAGCCTCTTAGAGGGAACTCCATGACATCAGGGAGAGCTGTTAAGTGTACCCAGTGTGTGAGCGGGTGAAATAAGAGGCCCCAGCCAACCTGCTCTAGAGGCATCTTGAGCCTAAAACAGTGTACTCTCCTTGACTGCCCGTGAATGACTGACTGAATGGCTCTAGTTTCACACCTGTTGTAAAGAAAGGGAATAAACATGATAGGCGGGCATGTGCCTTTAATGTGATGGGTAAAGCCTGGCTCTTCACTACTACTCACTCCTAGTTAACTCATCTGTTTTCTATGACAGAAGGTCATGGCGAAGAATTGTTTAGAAAATTGACCCAGTAGATAAGGGAGGAGGGAAAAAACCTTGTATGAGGACATCTTTTTTGGTGGACAGAAACCCAATCTGCTATCAGAAGGGCCTGATGCCCAGGAGCCTGGGTTGCTGTGGTTGGCTCTGCTCTTCAGAAATTTTAGAAATGTGGGGCACCTGAGTGGCTCAGTGGGTTAAGCCTCTGCCTTCGGCTCAGGTCATGATCTCAGGGTCCTGGGATCAAGCCTCGCATCGGGCTCTCTGCTCAGCGGGGAGCCTGCTCCCCCGCCCCTCTCTGCCTGCCTCTCTGTCTACTTGTGATCTCTCTCTCTAGTAAACAAATTAAAAAAAAACACATGCAAACACAAGACAGAGCTCGGTTGACAAACTAGACACAGTCTGATGTTCAAAAGCAGGTCACCATGTTCGTGCAAGTGTGTGTGCATTGGAGAAGATATGGCAATCGGGAAAGGCATGTCCAGCAACACTTTCCATAAATTGCAGAATTATGAAGGAAAGGGGTGAGGAGCTCTTTAAGAAGGAAAACATTGGACTGTTCCCGCACAGCAACCCAAGGTGCGTGAGGCCAAACACAGAGAACAGAGCTCAGCAGATTTTCTACACTCCAAGTGCACAGAAATTTGCAAACTGGATAAAGGTTCTCTTCAAAGGTGGAGCCTTCACAAAAACCTATGAATCAGAACTCACTGTATAACTAAGAGATAGGCTCTGCCATCAGGCCAGGAAACACTCTTAGAGGGAGGGATTGATTCCCAAAGAGAAACAGTGGCCACAGAAAACAAAAAACAAAAGCTGCAGTAAGTAACCCCTGTGGCCTTCCCACCCATGATGCGAAGCTGCTGTTTAGCACAGGGGGTGGGGTGGGGTTTGGGGGTTTTAACGTGCAGTCCTTGTCCTCTGAGTCCCTGGCAGAGCACACTAAATTAGAAGAGGCTCCTGGGACTGACTGATCCACTGTTTATCTGGAGCTCTGAGGGCATTTTAAAAAAAATCTTGTTCCTTTTCCTTAATCTTGTTCCTTTTCCTCCTGTCCCTACCTGGTGACTGAGGATGAGCTTATAAACTGCTTATTTCTAACATGCTCCCATTACTCTTGGATGAACTGGTTGGACGGAAGGCCTCAAAACACGTACTTTGGGTCTAACACTTAAACATCTTTCTCTCCCAGCTCACCGAGTAGGGAGCCCAGAAGCATTGAGAACCTCCTTGAGGGCTGGGCTTCTCTGGCCAACGTTTGGGATTACAGATGATATTCAAAGAAGTCATGTTTGAACTTTACTTGAATGCATGGGGCTAGGAGAACTTTTCTCAAGAAATGGAATGTACTACAGCCAACATGTCACAAACCTAGTGGGGACAGTCAGAATTCCTGAAGCGAGCTGCAAAGGTTACATGGTCCCCAAGAGAACGTCCCCTTAACTCTCGATTTTGAGTCTGAGATTTCTCAGCGCTTTTGAGATTTCTGGCTGTGCCGCATTCTTTGGGTACACCATGAGCAGAAAGAATATATAATGAGCTCAATGGGCTTAAATATTAACTGGTCTTGACCGAGCATCGTGCACGCCGGGGATGCTCAGGAAGGCACAAAAGAGAGGAGAGGAGACGAGGGTCAGAGCTTGAAATGAGAGCCTTCAGCTGACAGGAAGGAGGTGGAGAAAAAAGCAGGGAAGAGGGAAGAACACAGAGATGGTTTGTGGCTGTCACCTTGGGACTTAGGCACAGGACAGAGCTATAGCAAAGTGGAAATGTTCTTTTTGTGCTTAAGAAATGCAGGGGCGGGGGGACGCCTGGGTGGCTCAGTTGGTTAAGTGGCTGCCTTAGGCTTGGGTCATGATCCCAGCGTCCTGGGATCAAGTCCCACATCAGGCTCCTTGCTCAGCTGGGAGCCTGCTTCTCCCTCTGCCTCTGCCTGCCATTCTGTCTGCCTGTGCTCATTCCCACTCTCTCTCTGACAAATAAACAAATAAAATCTTAAAAAAAAAAAAAAGAAAGAAATGCAAGGGAGGGAAAGGTCAACCGAGGGAAAAACATGCTTATTTGGGACTCAAGTGGGCTAAGAGACAGATTTCTGTCTTGGCATGTAAAATAATCCAATTTACCAATCTCTTGCCGGGATTTATATAAAACATCCCTAAAATCTGTGCTCCAAGCTGAAGGAATAACCAAGTCTTTCTAGACACCCACCCACCCACCTTTTATTTTTTTTTTGGCATGGAAGAATTTGGATGGGCAGATTGAGGAGACGGTAAATGAGAGATGTAAGAAGGTGGACAGTCCTGACTCTCTCACATACACCGGCCTGCGGGTGACACACTGGTCACTGCTGGGGGACAATTCACTATTTAGCACGTATCCCCTTTATTCAGATGGGAAGCATGCATTCTATACAACAGTTCACTGTGGCTGCTGTCACAAAGTGCCCCAGACTGGGGGGGTGGGACGGGGCCTCCACGATAGAAATTTCTGGAAGCTCAAAGTCCAAGGTCAGATGTCTGCAAGCTTGGTTTCTTGCCTCTCTCCTTGGCTTGCTGGTGAACCCCTTCCCTGTCCTGATCTTTTCTTAGAAGACACAACTCCTATTAGAGTAGGACCTACCCTAATGACCTCCCTTTACCTAAATGAACTTTGCAAAGACCCTATCTCCACGTATAGTCACGACAGGAGGTACTGGGTGGGGGTGTTCAGCCCAAGATGGCCTCTAGGGAGATGGAGACCAGGATGGATTTTGAGTTTTGAAAACCTGAAAGGTGCTTCTACCCCTTCAGATTCCTTCCATTATCTGCAGAATACCGCCAGCAGCCAAGAAGTATGTAAATGCCTGAAGGTTCCCAGTCTCCTCTGAGGCCAGAAGTGACTTCCAAGGTTGAGAACCCACTGTCAGGTTAGGAACTGCCCTCTAGGTCCAGTGTGGAGGCTCAGGGATCATCGGAGGGGTTCCAGACGGGTGTCTCCTTCCCGCTGTTCTATGTCAAACTGCCCTTTCTCAGCGATATTTTTCCGACATAGGATCTTTGGTAAGAAACACAAAGTCTTCATAAATTTTGTCCCGCTTTTCTCAAATGTGATGCCTGGGTCATTGGTGATACGTGAGACAGTATTACGTGCCACACAAAAACACAGTATTAGGTTACTTCTAATCAAATAGTGAAAAAGTTCCTTTCCATCGCTTTTCAGTTCTTTGGGTTAAATACAAAGAAAGTATCAGGTCAGGGCTGATAGAGCTTTAACACTTGACAGTAGTCTTTCTTTTGGACAGAGAGCCGACTGGCAAAAATAACCAGGCCGAACTTAATACTGCTGTTTAGTCTCCATTATGTTTATTTTTACACTTAAATTCCATCACCAGGGAGGTAGTAAGTGTCCATTCATCTTCTGAAATTGAGCTGTATTAAAAAATTGAGTTAACTGGGACGCCTGCGTGGCTCAGTTGGTTAAGCGGCTGCCTTCGGCTCAGGTCATGATCCCAGCGTCCTGGGATCGAGTCCCACATCGGGCTCCTTGCTCGGCAGGGAGCCTGCTTCTCCCTCTGCCTCTGCCTACCTCTCTGTCTGCCTGTGCTCGCTTGCTCTCTCTGTAACAAATAAATAAATTTAAAAAAAAAATCTTAAAAAAAATTGAGTTAACTTAAAGAAAACATTAGGGAATAATGATAGGTGATATTTGAATACAGCAAAAAATGCTCAGGCAAATTGCAAGTAACTGAAATTTGGACAAAACTGCTCTATCTCATTTAATCCTTCCAACAAATCTGTAAGGTAGGTTTTATTGAACACATGGGATTTTTTCCATTAAGTTTTTATTTTATTCCAATCAGTGTCATGTCAGTTTCAGGTATACAATATAGTGATTTCACACTTCCACTACATCACCCAGTGCTCATCACAGGTGCATGCCATCTCCATCACCTGTCTCCCCCATTCCCCACCCACATCCATTCTGGTAACTATCACAGTTAAGAATCTGTTTCTTGGTTGGCCTCACTCTCTCTCTCTCTCTCTCATTTCTTTCTCTTTGCTAGTTTGTTTTGTTTCTTAAATTCCACGGGTGAAATCATATGGTATTTGTCTTTCTCTGACTGACTTATTTTGCATGGTATTATACACGTTAGCTCTACCCATGTCATTGCAAATGGCAAGATTTCATTTTGATGGCTGAGTTGTATTCCATTATATATAGATAGATACAGATATAGATATATCACATCTTCGTTATCCATTCATCTGCAGATGGACCCTTAGGCTGCTCCCGTATCTTGGCTACTGTAAATAATACTGCTATAAACATAGAGGTGCACTTTATTTCTTTGAATTCATATTCTTGTATTCTTTGGGCACATATCTCATAGAGTGATTGCTGGATCATGAGGTAATTCCACTTTTTTTTTACCTTTTTATTTTATTTATTTTTTTAAACTCTTTTTTAAAAAGATCTTATTTTTAAGTATTCTCTACACCCAGTGTGGGGCTTGAACTTACAGTCCTGAGATCAAGAGGTATGTTGCACTGACTGAGCCAGCCAGACAGCCCTGTATTTTTAACTTTTTGAGGAAGCACCATACTACTTTCCACAGAGGCTTCACCAGTTTGCATTCCTACCAACAGTGCATGAGGGTTCCTTTTTCTCCACATCCTTGCCAATACCCTTTGGTTCTTATGTTGTTGACTTTAGCATTTCTGACAGGTGTGAGGTGTTATCTCATTGTAGTTTTGATTTGCATCTCCCTGATGGTAAGTGACATGGAGCATCTTTTCATGTGTCCACTGGCCATCTGGATGTCTTCTCTAGAGAAATGTCTGTTCATGTCTTCTGTCCAATTTTTAATTGGATTATTTGTTTTGGGGGTGTTGAGTTGTAGAAGTTCTTTATATACTTTGGATACTAACCCTCTATCGCATGTGTCATTTGCAAATATCCTCTCCCATTTGGTAGGCTGCCTTTTAGTTTTGTTGATGAACCCATGCTAACAAAGAAGAAACTGAGGCTCCAGAGTTGTTTGTTCAAGATCACCCATCCTGATATTTGCAGAACCAGAATTCAGAGGTTGGCATGTTTGGCTTCAAAGCTTATGCTCTTAACTACAAAACAATACCACTTGTTCATCAGGCCTGTAGCAGCTTTTTGAGTGAAAGAAGGTAAGTGCTTGGAGGGAAACACCTCACATATGGGAATGTGATTAAGGAGGGCTAACACAGCTTGGTAAGGAAAAAAATCATTTCTTTGGTCAATCAGTAGACTTATAGTGAGTGTCTGCTCTCTGCCAGCCAATATACTTGGTACTGCATTACAATTTTTCTGGGAGTAACCAAAGACTTTAGTTCCCAGACAAGAAAAATAAAAATCAAACAAAGCAAAAACAGAACACAAAAACAGGGAGATTTCTTTTTCCATGGAGATCACCAAGTGCCTTGAGAATGAAATAACTATCCAGGGGTCACCAAGACCTGCCTGCAGAAAAGCATACTGACCTTTTCCTCTGGATCAGAGTAGAAATATTAACAATCTTCTTTACACAACAAAATAGCACCATGACTGTTTTTCAGGCATAGGACTTTAAAGAAAAAGGTAGGAGGTTTGCTCATATCCAATCTCTGAGTTTCTGACTGTGGGTTTCTTAGTGTTGGCAGTGGTTCCCAGTAATTTTGCCAGAAAAGTCATTGCAGTCTTTTAAAGACTTTACCTAGGAGGACTGCCAACACAGAAAATTCAAACAGCAAAGGAGACCAGAATCCAATTATCTTCTGCTTCTCCCACCCCCACCACATAGTGTCATCTCTTATAAAAAGAGGTGATCTAAGAACTTAAACCTGCTTGTTAGCAACTGACCCCATGAGGATGAACAATTCCTAAATTCCCAGAGGACCAGAACAGCAGCAGGAGGAAGGGACTCAAATGCTTCTCTGCAAACTTAGGCTCTTTAGGGGGGGACCCTCCGTCGGGAGCCATGACCATGAGGCATCCACAGAAGTCCTGCATTAGCAACCTCGAGTGGCTCCCTCTGATGCTGGGAATCTTAAAGACCTTCTCCCTTGTCAGCTGGATTGAAGAAAGTTTGCTCTTGAACAGAAGCCCACTGTGTGTGGCCATTTTAAGAGATTCCCTCTACTTCTTTCTTCTATGTGAAGGGTTCCCAATTTTTTGGGGAAGCACCTGAAAACTTTTTGTGAAACAGTCCTTGAAAGTCGGTCTCTATCCTGCATTATATGGGCCCTGACTGCCACTCTTCAGGGGCAGAATTTCCTCTGCCTAAGCCGACATGATTGTTCAGGTTTCTACCACACCACACCGTCCATTCAGTTGATAGATCCACACAGTTTAGCCATATGAAGCTATTTTTTAAAAATTTTATTTATTTATTTTTAAGATTTTATTTACTTATTTGACTGAGAGAGACACAGCAAGAGAGGGAACACAAGCAGGGGGAGTGGGAGAGGGAGAAGTAGACTCCCCGCTGAGCAGAGAGCCCGATGTGGGGCTCGATCCCAGGACCCTGAGATCATGACCTGAGCCAAAGGCAGACGCTTAATGACTGAACCACCCCGGTGCCCCAGTAGCTATTTTTAGTATCCTCCAAAAAATGTTGGGAACTGGATGCCTGGGTGGTTCAGTGGTTAGGTAACTGCCTTTAGCGGGTCATGATCCTGGAGTCCCAGGATGGACTCCCAGGGTTGAGTCCTGCATTGGGCTCCCCGCTCAGCAGGAAGTCTTGTTCTCCTGCTGACTCTCCCCCCTTCTCATGTTCTCTCTCTCTCTCTCATTCTCTCTCAAAAACAATGTTGGGAACCACCACATGATCACATTTATGGTTGAGGTAACACAGAATGACAAAAAATAAGAAATAAGGCACCCTTCTAAATGATTTTGACATGTATTAATCCCAAAGTCACTGCATATGTTTTTAAAAATAAAACATATAGGTCTGAGCCAGATGATTTATTCAGTCTGATGAACAAACAGATTCTCAAAAAATGTCTCCCTGAGGAATCTCCAGTCTACAGATTGAAAACCATTCCGTTTACGTTATGAACCCCTTGCTATGTTCTGTTCAGCTTCATACAACCCGATGGCTAAACTGGAGCTAACCCACAGCAGGTGCTTAGATAGGAAGCAGGTATTTGGGGGGTGTTTTGTTTTAGCTAGTGCTGGTGACCTTCACTGAGCACTTACCACATGCCAGGCTCTGTTCTAGGCTCTGTACATGTACTAATTCATGTAACCCTCAAACGACCCTGGGGGGTAGATGTTGTTATCACCCGTATTTTACAGATGACAGAATGGAGGCTCAGAGGTCTTCAGTAATTTACTCAAGGTCACACTGCAAATAATTATAAACACCAGGATGTAAAGTAAGATTTCTTCATTTTTCATGCCTTTAAACAAACTTCATGGAGTCCACAGAGGTGGGGATTTAAGGGGACCTTGGGCACTGCTGACTAACCATGGTAACAGAATGGTCTTTGGGCATGTCCACCCCATGAGAAGAGGAATGAGTGCCCTTCAGGAAGAAGTCTCCAGGCTACTAAGAAACAATTTCACAAACTCGTTTCAAGGTGTGATTGAACCTGATATATTTCATACAGTAAGTTCTTACTTGATCTCTAAGGGGTTATAAGAATGCATGATTGAATAAAGGAATATCCATTCTTGGAGGAAGGCTTTAAGTAATATCAATTACTTTTTTGGCTGGGAGGTTTGTGGCTACATTGTAAGCCCTTCCATGAAAGAAAGGTTATATCAGGGCTTAAGTTCTAGTGGTGGGAGAAAAGAGACAAAGACACAGGCAGAAAGAGGCAGGGAAGCAGAGGGAGGTGGGGAGGCAGGGGCTGACTCCATACAACTAGCCTGACTCCTATGTCTGCTCAGCTCTGTGCACAGAGAGTGCAGGTCAGTGGGTGGGCGGGGGTGGGGAGCTGCAAAGAGAAACAGGGCTGTGTCCTGCTGTCCAGGAGCTCAGGATGGATCAGAGCAGGTGAGACGTGCACATCAGTCAACACAGTACAAGCCAAAATGTGACCTGTGCTTAAAAAACAAAACAAAACAGAACAGAACACAGACAAAGATTTGAATCCAGTGTTCTGGGAGCCCAGACAAGGACCAGAAGACTTCCGGCGGTGGGGGGG
>ML100782.1:0-11691 GCA_003697995.1 Taxidea taxus jeffersonii | reverse complement strand
GAGAAAGAGAACAAGGACATGCAGAGCGAGGCACGGAGTGTCATTTAAAATAGTGTCCTCAGAAAATAAATAAATAAATAAATAAATAAATAAAATAAAATAGTGTCCTCAGGGGGCACCTGGGTGGCTCAGTTGGTTGAGTCTCTGACTTGTGCTTTTGGCTCAGGTCATGATCTCATGGGTCATGGTATTAATTTTTAAAAAAAGATGGGTAGTCAGGGAGATCCTTACTGACAAGGTGGCATTTGAGCAAGGACTTGAAGGAGGCAACATGTTTTTGAACATTTGATGAATATGTTATGACTTTGGTGCCAACAGTTTATGATGAATCGATTTTCCATAAATATCTGGCCTCTCTTGACAAATCTGAAGAGCTTGCAACATAGAGTCACATTCCCAGGTGACAGAAACTACATGGAGCAAAGAGGCGCTGGCCACTTTAAACCAAGCCAGGGTCTTCATATTGGGCAAGAGCTCTGCCGTTCTCTGCGTCTCCGTGCACCTGCCTTGCTCAATTTGTATCACCTATCTGTCCCTGTAAACATTTGAGATTGCAAACGTTGGCTGAAATCCTGCAGGGAGACCTCAAAGGCTGCTACCCTCCCTCTACTCAGTAACTCAGAGGCTGGGTGACTGTTGCAATAAGTCAGCTCACCAGACGACAGTGAAGTCATTCCACTAGTGAGGCAAGGAAGGCCTTGAAGCTGGACTCCAGAGACGAATGCTGTTTACCTAGCTGCTAAAAGGGGGGGTGGATGGGTAAGGGGGGCAGGACACAGATACCCTGGGGCTGCTCTCTTGCACAATGACGGATATTCCCAGAACTGTGTTAAAACCCTGCAATCCTAATCCAGACATGTTCTAACTTTCCACCAGTCCTTTTTTTTTGTTGAGGGGGGAGCAAAAGAAAAATAATAAAATAAAATCTGGGGTATGCCAGGCATCATTTTCTGCATCAGTAGAGTTTCAAGACAACAAGCAGTCACAGGTCTTAGGGATCTCACCTACCTGCTGGCTTATGTCAAAACAGGAATTTTCCACCTTGGGGAAAGGCCCAAACCATTCACTGAAACTATGTGAGGAAGAAATCTCAGGTGGAAAATAGCAGCAGCAGAAGTGAGGTGATGAGAGAGCACCATTCCCAACGTGCCAGGGGAGGCAAAGGTACATTGTCATAGCAACGAGCTCTCCTGATTTCTACAGTTTAGATGTATTTTGGTTTCTGCAACCCTCTGCCTAAATCATAGAAAGATTTTAAACTGAAGCCAAGTAGGTGAGAACGAGTTAAGATTTCTCAACGTTGGGATGCCTGGGTGGCTCAGTTGGTTGAATGTCCAGCTCTTGGTTTTTTCTTAGGTCATGAGATCAAGCCCTGGTATGGGCTCAGCACTTAAAAGACCAAGTCTGCTTGAGATTCTCTCTCTCTGTCCCCACTCATGCTCTTTCTCTCAAATAAATAAATATTCAAAAAAAGAAAAGATTTCTCAACTTCACCTTATGTAAAAATCCCAACTTTGGAATTGTATGAAACCAGTTTTGCTATAAAATGAACAGAGCTGGGAGCACGGTGACTTTGAAGCAGATACGCCATGAATGTCTGACAAACAATGTAGGAATCTGGATATATTTCCACCCACTGACTCTTTGCACTGGATTTAAAACCCTCAAACTGGGGCATCTGGGTGGCTCAGTGGGTTAATGCCTCTGCCTTTGGCTCAGGTCATGATCCTGGGGTCCTGGGATTGATCCCCACGTTGGACTCTCTGCTCAGCAGGGAGCCTGCTTCCCTTCGTCTCTCTCTGCCTGCCTCTCTGCCTACTTGTGATTTCTGTCTGTCAAATAAATAAATAAAATCTTTAAAAAAATAAAAAATAAAACCCTCAAACCCTTCCTAGTATATGGAGTACATTGTGTCTCTGCATTATTTCATAATCAGCTGAAAGAAAAGAAAAAGAAAGAGGAGAGCATATTTTCAATCTTAACTCTGAGTGACGTATAGGAAAACTGAACTTTGATGTTAGTAGAAATGAAAACTGTGGATTAAAACATTAGAACTATTTTTAAAACAAGTTTGGAAATAAGTACTGGGATATTCCTATAACTTGAATGCTAAACTCACATAAATTGAAGGGAAATTTATTTTAGGGAGACTCCAAGAACATTTGTGAAATGGGGGAAATTTCTCTTTGGTGTGCAATATCTCTTTATTTTCCTTCACCTTTGGCACATTCTCTTCCCTGCTCACCACACACTTCCCGTGATCACAGTCTCCCACCCTTCTGGCTCCCTGTATCCAAATATGGGCCAATAGGAAGACACAGGAAACTTCTTTTATCTTTTTTAAGAAGTTCTGGTTCTAAAGACTGCTTCTGATTTTAAGAGTATGAGGGAAAAAAGGTCAAGGGAAGAGAGACTTTGTCCCCTTTGCAAATTCTTTTGACCTGTTTCTCCTCTTGAGCAAAGTTTTCTAAGGATGCCAATCATTTTTACCAGGAAAGGTTTCTGTGGTTTTCTTTTGGAAATCAAAGATCAAGTAGCAGCCTCTAGCCTGCAGACTGTTCTGTTAACTCAGACCTTCTTGTTACATCCATTGTTAACAGTATGGGAGCTTTACAAAGGTCTTCTTGTAACATCCTGAGTAAACATATGTTTTAATTATGTCATAGACTTGGACTTGCAAAGAAGAAACAAAAGAAACCCCATCTTATTTCATTTTTATTTTTCTTAAGATTTTTAAGTGATCTTTATACCCAATGTGGGGCTCAAACTTACAACCCTGAAATCAAAAGTCACGGGCTCTTCTGACTGAGCTAGCCAGCCACCCTCATCAGAGTTCTTTTTAACCCATATGCCTTCTCATTCTTTTTCTGTTTAACCTGAAAACAAGTGTGCAAAACGAGTTTAGGGGTCCATGCACAGAGCCTGAATACTAAAATCATATTAATTGCATGAAAACTTAATTTAGCATGAACTTCTGCTTTAAGGAAGCCACATGTGAGAGAGATTAATTTATTTTAAAATATCACTTAAGATGCAATAAAGCCATTTAACAAAAAAAATTAAGATTGAGAAAATAACTTTGGGGAAGGGTCTCCTTCCAACGCCCTCGGAATTGCAACAATGACAATGGGGAATTCTGCTTTTGTTGAGGTTCGCCCTGCACACCAGTTTTCCTTCCATGAATCATGACTAAAGGGCAGCATTGTTTTAGGATGGTCCAAAGACAGATGACCCAGGCCAGTCCCTGGCCCAAGGCTGTGCATTATGTGAGAAATGATGACCTTTTCTCCACTTTCTGTGTCCCTTCCATCCTCCTTCCTTCCTGCAGAGAGAAGCTTCTCTCCTCCTGCTCCTGGATCCATCCATTTCCTTTCTTTAACTCTCTCTTTTGACTACTTTCCCCACCTCCCATCCCTTCCTTTCTGACCAAAAACCTGCACATCTCTCCGCTATTCTGAAAAATGCTTCTTTACAATATGCCATCACCTCCAGATACTACTGTCAACATTCAGTCCCTACCAATCACTTTGAACAAACACCCTGCAGCTTCTCAAACACCATCATGCATGTGGATCACCTGGGCAATGATGTTAGTACACAGATTCTGAGTCATTAAGGCCCTAGAATCTGCATTTCTACTGAGACCCCAGGGGACGCCATGCTAGAGGACTTCCCAGTATCTGCACTCCATTGTTCACTCATTCCCTATCGGCTGATGTCCATTGCTTCTACCTCACTAAAATGGTTCCTAAACATGGCCACTGATCTTATCCCCAAATCCAATATTTGTCCTCAACTTCTTATCACCATTGGTCGCCTACTGCACTTCTCTTGACATTTTCTTCTCTTGGATTGGCTGACACCACATTTTTGGGGCTCTTCTTCCACAGACAACCCCAGTTTCCTTTGACTGTACCTTTTCCTCCTCTTGCCACCTGAAGGAATCACTGAGGTGATGACCCTCAAATTCAGTATTAATTCTTTAACTTATCTTCCTCTCTGTCCTTTCCCTCAGGAATTATCCAATTTTATGGCTTCTTTCCAATGGGACCTTTTCTCCAGTGTACATTCCACTAGTTATTTCCATCTGGACAAGTTGCTCACACCTGGAACTCAAGTTTGAAAGCAACTTCAGACCTAACTAATTTCTTTGCCTACCTCTTATTACTATAAATGGTGTCATCATGAATCCAGTAGACAGACGGGCTCTCTTGAGCTATCCTTGGTTTCTTCTGTCTCTTCCCATCCCATCACTAAACTGAGAAGGACAGGAAAGGGGGCTTACAGGATTCAGTGGCAAGTGAGTTGGTTGTACTGTGAGATTTGCTGAGCAAGTATCCAGCTATAATCTAGTGATGCTTTTAATACACTTTTACTACAATCTAGTAATGATATTCTTGATGTCCGTCAGCTAACCCACTAGCTCAAACACCTGCCTATTCTTCACCTCCCCCTTCTCTTCTTCCTCTTTCAATTTTCATATGCATCTACACATCCCATTTCTTTTTGATTCCTTCCTTATCTCCTTTCCTCATATTTTTCTCTTTATCTCCCTCTTTTTTTAAAGATTTTTATTTACTTATGACAGAGAGAGATAGTGATAGAGGGAACACAAGCATGGGGGAGTTGGAGAGGGAGAAGCAGGCTCTCTGCTGAGCAAGGAGCCCGGCATGGGGCTCGATCCCAGGACGCTGGGACCATGAGCTGAGCCGAAGGTAGATGCTTAACAACTGAGCCACCCAGGCACCCCTCCCTCTCTTTTTTTAAAAGATTTTATTTATTCATTTGAGAGCAGGACAGCATGCACACAAGCAGGCAGAGGGTTAGAGGCAGAAGGAGAAACAGACTCCCCTGCTAAGCAGGCAGCCTGATGTGGGGCTTGATCCCAGGACACTGAGATCATGACCTGAGCCAAAGGCAGATACCCAACCAACTGAGCCACCCAAACATCCCTCTCTTTCTCTTTCAATGGTGACCAAGCATGCTTTTTAAGAAGAATCCCATTTCCTTTCTCTATCAGCATTCATTTATGGAGCAATGCCGAGCCCCTCCTATCCATCTCTCATGTATCTATCTCATATTATATTCCGTTGCTATGCTCAATTCTTGTCACCCTGCCTAATCTTAAAGGAATCCCAAGAGAACAAAGTCCATTCCTATGCTATTCATTATTTTATCTTGTATCTTGCCCCAGAAAGAGACAAATATATACAAAACAAGGAATCTACCCTCAAGTTCTCCATAATTCAGTAAGGGAGAAACATACACAAATCATTATAACATAAAGTAGGGAGTAGTCAAGAGTTCCCATTTTCTAAAAAGATTTGATCAGTACCTAGCTCCTGGGTAAATAATGAGTGTGTGACAGAATAAAATAAGTTAGTAAACAGTGTTCAGACAGAAGGCTCTCCTTTTCCCTGAAGACTTGTAGATGACATGACTGACAACAAGAGTCTTGAAATCCAAGCCAAGAAGATTCTCCAAACATATCCTTCCCAGAGGCCCAAGTGAATGGAGATTCTAGTACAGTCCCCAGGCTAAAACCAGATCTGAGGTGCTTAGGGATGAATTTTTTTTTTTGAAAGATTTTATTTATTTGTCAGAGAGAGAGGAAGAGAGCACAAGCAGTGGGAGCAGCAGAGGCAGAGGGAGAAGCAGACCCCATGCTGAACAGGGAGCCTGACATGGGACTCAATCCCAAGACCCCAAGATCATGACCAGAGCTAAAGGCAGACACTTTTTCCGACTGAGCCTTAGAGCTCAGTCCCTGGGAACGAGTCTTAAGTGGTCTCTGACAAGAGCAGAAACAGTATCCCCAGCAGGTTTGTCTTTTACAAGTTGGTTAGAGGAGGAAACTTCTCTATGGCTTAGAAGAAAGGGAAGTGAATTTTTTTTTCCTTCGGCCTCAAGAAAACAAACAATGTAGGTCTTATAATTTTTCATGTTCAAAGTCCTTATCACAAAACAGAAGAAAAACTGGGCATGATCTTCTGGCTGCTAAGGGAACAGAGTATATGGGTGGCATCCTCAAAGTTTTGTAAGGCTGCTCTAGGGTACAGTAAAAATAGCAAGCAAGTGTTCTAGAGGGGTTAGTGTGGAATACAGCTCCTGAAATGTAAAACTTGAATAGGATAAGCGTAGCATTACCCATGGACAGGCAGTGTTTGTTATACTTGTCTGTCACCACCAATCTGGGGCCAAATTAAGACTGTTATCAGTTAGATACTGGAAGTCAGAGGGAATGAAAGTGCTATGGCAACTGGCTAGCTATGTGCAAAATATGAAAAATGAGTTAAAACAGTACCTTAAAGGTCTAAGAAATAATGTATCAGGTCTATTTAAATATTTATGCAAAATATCATATAAAAGTCCTAGAAAAAACATGAAATAGGTGGATAATTTTATACTCGTAGGGGAAATAAAGGTCTTTGCAGCATAATAGCAAAGACAGAACCATGAAGCATAAGATCATATGTAAGTATGGTCAAAAAGGAAAAAGGAAAAACTTTTATACTGCCCAAAATAAGTGCAATAAAGCAATGTCAAACTTAAAAAAAAAAAAAACTGAAAGAACATATTTATATATATGTGATGAAGAATTTATATTTTAACAGTCAGTCACTCAATTCAAAACAGGGGAAATGCATCCTTGCTATAATTAGGTAAGTATAACAATTTTTTAAAAAGACCTAAAATTCAGGGCACTTGAATTTTGAATGCTCCATAGAGCATTCAAATTCTTGATCTCAGGATCATGAGTCTAAGCCTCATGCTGGGCAAAGAGTTTAATTTAAAAATAAAAATTTAAAAATAAAAACAGATTTTTAAAAAAAACTCTAAAATTCCTTAGCCAACAGATTGCTAAAAATATTTAAGAATCACCTTATCCACTGATAGCATACATCTAGGAAAATGAGTCCACGTACAGAATTAGTTGGAGAATAGTTACTACCAATTTTGGGAGAGGGCTTTGGTAATCTTTTGGTAATCCACAAAGCCTTACAAAGGGACATACTTCATTACCCAACAATCCTACATCTAGGAATGTATCCTAAAAAACTATTAGACAAAATATGCATCAATATATGTGCCAAACATATTGTGAAAAACTGAAATAATCTAATAACCTAGATAATCTTCTGGTCAATCACAGAAGAGTTCATATTTTGATCTAATCATATAGTAGAATATCATGCTGCCATGAAAAAGTCAGCATCTGGAAATTCCTCGTTGCTATAGAAAGTTATTTAAGATAGGTTAAGTGAAAAAAATCCCATGATACAACTTGCATGATAATTTTTTTTTTTTTTAAAAAGCACATATGGTGAGTGCTATGAAATGTGTAAGCCTGATGATTCATAGACCTGTACCCCTGGAGCAAATAATATATTATATATGTTAATAAAAATAATTTTTTAAAAAAGCACATCACCCTACATAATAGGTTGTATGATAACTACTTTTAAAGTTATATAGATATATATGTACATGTTTGTGGACATATACATATGTATGTACTGATACATATTCATATATAGGTATTAATATATACATATGCTTGAAAACAGAGAGAGAATGCCACATCGTAGCTAAGCGCCCCACTGGGGTTGAACTGGCTTTGGACCTGGTGACAGTGGATTAGATTAACACCAAGGCCAAGGTCTTTGAGAGTTTGGCTCCTTCCTGGTGGTTTACTTCATCCTTCCACCTGCCTCTATACCTCTGTAACCATGTGCAGTGGTCTTATTTCACCTCACAGAACTCCAATGTGAAACTTAGTCCTTCACGGTAACTCCAGTCCCTGTAAACCTTTCGTGAGTTTTTGCTGGCTTTATTCAAGGCTTCAGAGGTACTGTGGTGATCCCTCAGCCTTTTTCCTGCCTGATTCCCAGGAAGGCTTGGTGTGAGCCCACGTCCAGCTCTGCGAGGAAGGGAACAGAATAAGACATCCTCATCATGAGATATCCTCATCATGAGATATGTATATGCTTATATATATGTATGCATGCATACATATATGTGTGTATATAATATACAGTGTGTTACATATTACATACTATATATGTTATAATATAGATGTAATATATTCTGGCTCCCTGAATATTGAAAAAATCTAGGAAGATATTCTTCAGAACAGTGGGTATCTCTACATAGTGGAAACTCCAATGACTTTTACATTATTCTTCATACTTTTCTAAATGTTTTGAAATTTTGGGGCACCTGGGTGGCTCAGTGGGTTAAAGCCTCTGCCTTTGGCTCAGGTCATGATTCCAGGTTCTGGGATCGAGCCCCGCATCGGGCTCTCTGCTCGACAGGGAGCCTGTTTCCCTTCCTCTCTCTCTCTGCCTGCCTCTCTGCCTACTTGTGATCTCTGTCTGTCAAATAAATAAATAAAATCTTTAAATATTTTGAGATTTTTACAAGTGTGTACTATTGTTATAATAAAAGAAGAAAATGCAGTTGGTTTTTTTTTTTTTTTAATTTTCAAGGATAGAGGCATAAAAGCAATATTCCTCTGGGCCTGTTCACACCTTATCTGCAGAATCCAGCCCCTTCAAGTTCATCCCACACTGAGCAGTCTGTAGGGGGTGTCCTGCGTGTCCCCTGAAACCACTGTCTCCCATTTGCCACCTCCCCTGCGGCGATGTCCCCTGCCAGTACCCGAGAAGGGAGCCCTCCTCACGTGGTCCTCAGAGATCTCTGCCCTATCGCTGGTGGGTGCCTGCCAGCATCTCAGCCAAGGGACTGAAGGTCTCATGAGGCCACCATCCCCTATCTTTGCCCAAACTGACCTTCCTCTATTGGCTTTCCCTTTGCACAGAGTACTCCGCTACCTTCCAGAGCTGGGAGTGACCTCTTTTCCCCTCTCTCTAACTCTGATAGAAAGGAAATAAAAAATAAATAACAGGGCTTCATGTCCAAGCCATTCCTGCAGTGTTCCCTCCTCCTCATGTCAAAGAGAACAAAAGAGAACAAAAGATCCCTGTATTTGGCCTTCCTGGAAATCTCACAGCAAGGCCTTTAGGAGGCCACCTGCTAGAGCTAAGGAACTGGCACAGAAAGGAAAGAAGCCTGTCTGACTCCCAGGCTGCTTTTTGGGTGGAATGGTGGGGGGACCAGATAGAGGTACCCCAAGTAAGTACCCCAAACAGACTTATGACAACTGTCCTGATGGGTCCAGTTCCATCGGAGATGTGCCAGTATACCCTCTTGTCCCTAGAACCTAACCTTGCTGTGGAAGGGTCAACCTCTTACAGCTGGCCCCCTGGAGGCTTCCCAGGCAGAGGAGCACTGCCAAGGTCATAAATGATGGCCTCCTCTCATGGTATCCCCATGACCTAACCTCTGGATGGTGAATGCAGACATCTAGGCTACAGTCTCAAGCCAGTGTAACTAATAAACCACTGAATATATGTGTCACTGAAACAAAGCATAGGGGCGCCCGGCTGTTTCAGTTGGTTAAGCGTCTGCCTTCGGCTCAGGTCATGATCCCAGGGTCCTGGGATCGAGTCCCACATCAGGCTCCCTGCTCAATGGAGAGTTTGCTTCTCCTTCTGCCCCTCCCCCTGCTTGTGCTCTCTCTCTCTCTCAAATAAATTAATAAAATCTTAAAAAAAAAAAAAGAAAAGCATAGGACATTAGCACCTACTATAAATCAGCCAACCACAGGCTGGATCTGGCTAGCAGCTGTGTTTTGTTTGAACCACTCATTATTGACCTGCTTGAGTTAAAAAAAAATTTTTTACACTAGTGACCAATATGTAAAAATCAGGAGAATCACAGAGAAATGAAAACACATCTCCCCGCAAACATTTGTGCATGAATATTCACCGCAGCTTTATTTGTCATTGCCCGGAAACAACCCGGATGTCCATCACCAGGTGAACACATATGCAAATTGTGGCATATTCATCCCAGAAAGCACTACTTGACAATTAAAAAAAAAAGAATTATATTCACGTTATGACTGACTTTCAAGGTCATTATGCTAAGTGCCAGAGGCCAGAAAACAAAAGCATACACTGCACGATTCCATCTGTATAATGTTCAAGGATATGCAAACCAGTATGCATTGACAGAAAGCAGATCAGTGGCTCAGGGATGGAGAGGTGGCAGGAAAGGACCACAGAGCTGCACAAGAAAACATTTGGGGCCATGGAAATATTCTGTTTCTTATTTGTGACGATGGTTGCATACACACACACCCAAACTCATGGAGGGGTACCTGACTGACTCAGTGGGTGGAGTGTGCAAATCTTGATTTGGGGAGTATAAGTTTGAGTCCCACGTTGGTGTAGAGATTACTTAAAAATAAAATCTTTGGGGGCAGCCTGGGTGGCTCAGTTTAAGTTAAGCAGCTGCCTTCGGCTCAGCTCATGATCCCAGCGTCCTGGGATCGAGTCCCACATCAGGCTCCTTGCTCAGCGGGGAGCCTGTTTCTCCCTCTGCCTCTATCTACCACTCTGTCTGCCTGAGCTCGTGCTCTCTCTCTATCTAAAAAATAAATAAATAAAATATTTAAAAAATAAAATAAAATCTTTGGAACACCTGGGTGGCTTAGTGAGTTAAGCCTTTGCCTTCGGCTCAGGTCATGATCCCAGGGTCCTGAGATTGAGTCCCACATTGGGCTCCCTGCTTAGTGGAGAGCCTGCTTTCTCTCTCCGTCTACTGCTCCCCCTGCATTATGCACTCTCTCTCTCTGACAGATAAATACATAAAATCTTAAAAAAAAAAATCTTTAAAAAACCCTGATCAATTGAACACTTAAATAATAAATGCACTTTATTATACATAAAGAATACCCCAATAAAATAGAAAAATTGAAAATTGGGAACATTTATATATGACTTGAGACATTTAGCTTTTCCTGAAAATCCAAATGTCTGGTATCATTTGCTCTGGATTTTCATGTGCCCTCAAATCACAGGAAATGGGACACACCCCTTCCTGCTTTGCTGCAAGTTTCGCACTCACTATTCTTGACCCAGCACTCATAACGTGTTCCCTGTCATTCACTTAACACTTGTCCATCTACTGAGAACCTAGTACAGGCAGACCTAGTACAGTACCTCATTCTAGGTACTGGAGATAAAGCAGGGACTCAACAGGCAAAAATGCCTAACCATCATGAGGTTTTGTATGGTTTCTGTTTAGTGGGGTTGGAAAGAAACAGATACCACACAATGTACTAAGTAAAATACATAGTTTATTGGATGAGATAAGTACCAAGTAAAAAAGTCCAGGAAGAAGTAGAGAGCAATCCAGGGCTAATGTGTTAACTGTGGAGCCAGGGAAGCCCTCAGTCAGAGGAGACTTTTGGGAAGAAACCTGAAAGGGGAAGGGAGTGAGCCATGTGTATATCCTGGGGCACAGCTCTAGCCAGAGTCAACAGCCCCACCAGGAAGGGGGTGGGGAGGAAGATTCATATTCCCCCCAACAAGGGAGCTTACCATGTCTTCAACAAAAAGCAATTCTGGTTTGGAGCAGAAAACATAAAATAAGAGATCAGAGATCCTACCATGGAAGAGGTAGGATAGGGTCTCCCAGATTACTGACTGGAATCTGTCATTTATTGGGTGAGACGGGACACCTTTGGAGAGTTTTGTCAGTGATAAAAGGGCTGCAGTTACTGGTTTTATTATGGGAGAGCAAAGAAGGAAGGGAAATATTCTTTATAACCGTGTCGTCACC